>CM068368.1:20867019-20902019 GCA_034769895.1 Magicicada septendecula
ACTTAAGGAGGCGAGAAATGGACACTAATAAACAAAAGAACAAGAAACACTAAGAAGGTTTGATAGAAATATCACCAAGACGTATTTGTGGCCCCATTGAAGAAGGTGACGAATGGAGAATCAGAAATAACCAGTAGATAAATGAGCTACTGAGTCACGAAGACATTGTAACATTCATAAAAGCTCAACGAATACAATAGTTAGGTCATCTACAACAGTTGGATGATCGGCGTATGCCAAAGAAAATTCTGATCGTACGGTTTGACCAACGTACTTAAATTTTCGTTTTTAATAAAGAAATTACTTGTTTATTTCGTTGTTCAAAGTTGTGATAATGATGGGCAAAAATCTACAAGCGATATTCATACTTGAAATTCGACGTAGTACTGACATAATATAAATACCAAAGTATTGAACGTTTGTCTGACTATCTCGGAGTTTATTAAAAAATTAAAAAAATTTAAACCTGGTAGTCGTGGGACTACCGGTAGACATGGAATCATGGGCACCTCTTGATGTTAACGTCGATGGCGTAATCGTCTTCGAGAGTGCGAGGCAGCACGTTAACCATGTTGTCTACCTTCACTGGCACATTTATGACTTGGACCACGATCCCATACATACCGTCTACATAGCGGAGCCGACGAATCTGCATGAACGGTAACCGCGGGCATATAAGTCTCTCTTCAACGGGATTCAGAGGCGGCAAGTTTGGCGGGATCGGTGGATATTGGAAGCCGTATGATTTGCACAGCGGCGGTACGTTGCCTTGTTTGAGACTTGCAACACACGTAGAGCACACGCCTTCCATATTACTCGCACTTGAGTACTCGTCCGCTCCGAACACTGTGGCGAAGAGACTTATGTATGATGGTACGCACGGTCTTAGATCACTCTTGAACCACAAGCGATCGCAGATCCCACACACCGAGCCGAACGGATTGTTAATAAAGTGCTTAGAGAATTCCTCGTCGACTCCTTTGAAGCGGCGACTTGGACCGGGCTGTTCTGCGCAGAGCATCGAGGGTCCAATGTTGTCGAAGTACAAGTTATTTATGTTCTCATCGTCTGTTTTCTTGCTAGCTAGCCGTACGCTCGATCTGAGTCGCTTTGGGGGCACGCCGGATGACCCAGGTATCGGAGACGCGGGCCGCTTGGGCGCTGACGGGGTTTCGTCAATCTTCAAATGGTTGCCATTTTCTAAGTTCTCAGCCGATTTCTTTGATTTTAGTCTCAAACGATAGGCCTGTTGACCCTCTGCATATAATTTGCCGGTTTTCGGTTTGAAATTTTTGGTTCGAGTTTTATCGCGATTTTTAGGTCAAGGCATTTCAAATTTTTGAGTTCAAATGTTGTTATTATTTTCTGTGAGTGCTTCTGGTACTCGGAATTGGTGTTATTGGAGAGATTTAGTTCTGAGGATCACAACGCACTTTGTATTTTCGCGATCGGACTTGTAGTTCCCGAGATGTTTAAGTTTTAGTGGAGCAATTTAGAAATTTTCGGCGCAAAAACACCCTCACGCAGACAAAGCCTAGAGGCGACTGAAGTCAGTTGTCAAAATTCTCAGTACTATTGTTGGAAGGGGGCCGAGTGACTCGATCACCTGACACCTGGTTTGCTGGGATTGGTTGAGCGGTTTGTGAGATAGTGGTATGCCGAAAGTACATTTGAAACATAACGGTCGATTTTCGCGAAACGTGAGAGTAAGACATTACCTATGGATTCCATGTCAAAACCCTCGACGTCGGAGATAATAAAGTCTAGGCTTCAACTTCAACACGAGACGACGCATTAATAACAACTTAATTCTTTACGCAACCCTCGACGTCGGAAATAACAAAGTCAAGGCTTCAACTTCAACACGAGACGACGCATTAATAACAACTTAATTCTTTACGCTAAATGACGCAGTAAATGTTCAAGGGTAAAGTACGCTATTGTAGCGGCTGTTTTATTTCTATTCGCGAACGTAGTATTTGTTTTGGTCGTGTGCAATGTTTTACGCTCAAGTGATAAGTCGTGTTTAGTATTCAACTTGTCTGGTATTTATATTATTACGACGGTCTAACTGATCGTCGTATGTTAAAGTGGAAACAAAATACAAGACACCAATGAAATCACTAATAACCAGCTGTAATTATCACCATTAATAATTTATAACCAACAAGATAGTCCGTAACAACAATTCAAGTAAAAATTGTCCACACGCAATAATAATGTCAACTACAAAGAATTCCGCACTAATTAGAACACAACACTTCGCTACAAACGTACTATCTGCGCTAAAGAAATCGCTCAACACCACTGAACTCATAAGCCGGCTGTGGTGGCTTTTTATAGGTAACGCACGCCTTTTAGAAATCTGCCATCCTCAATTTGCACGCCAAATAATGCTGACGCTAATGCGTATCTCAAGTGGCCTCTTGAAGAGTCTACAACATACTTCAACGCGACTTTGACTGAGGAAACACCTGCCACACTGACAGGTCCTGACGGATCGGGAACCGCTCTCGGCTATTCTACGCGGTTCGATACGATTGTCGTTACAATATATTAGCACTTTATATTGAGGAAAAAATTTCTGGCATGAGGCAGGTTGTTTAATGGAACGATAGATAGGGTAGTATACAGAATACTTGTCTCAATGAAACGGATATGTAAATCTGAGAGAATGGTAAGAATGCTGGCAGGGACTCACATCAAAATTCAGAGTAGCGATGTTTCTAAGAATAGATTCGTCCAGTAAGTGAAAGTGCGGGGCGCAATTGACCGCGTAAGAACAGGTAAAAACGTTGTTAGGTCGCAACTGACCGAGAGCGGATGATGATGAGGTTAGGTTAGGTTAGGTCAAGTTAGGGTATTTTAGGTTAGGTTAGATTAGACTAAGAATGAATAGAATTATAATGGCCATTTCTGTACTAATATAATAACATGAAAATGCAATTGATCGCAACTGACCGGGTTCAAATTTCCACCTCGGTCGCAACTGACCGGGTTTTATATGATTGTGTCGCAACTGACCACGGTTGATGACATCATCATCAGCCGTGTGTCTACAACCGTTAGTGGGTCTTGGCCTGCTCCAAGAGTCGATTCCATTTCTCCCTATTGCATGCCTTGGCTTTCCAGTCTCTTATTTTCAGCTTTCTGAGGTCCTCCTGTAACTGGTCTTTGAATCTACTTTGCTATCTTCCCCTTTTTCTACTACCCAATGGTTTCTGGTAGAAAATATGTTTGGTCAGGTTAAGTAACCTAACCTAATAAAAATATTGAAAGAAAGAGGTTACTCGCACAAATTAAAAGTTGCAGAATTGAAATCTCATACCAAAATTCAGAGTAGCGATGTTTCTAAGAATAGATTCGTCCAGTAAGTGAAAGTGCGGGGCGCAATTGACCGCGTAAGAACAGGTAAAACGTTGTTATCGCAACTGACCGAGATCGGCTAGGCAGATAAAGATATAAACATGGAGCTTAGACATGAGGATACAACGAATGATGTGAGAACCCCCTGGATAGATGGATTCATAAGGACTGTCATCATCATCATAGCATTAAACCAATAATGGTTTGTTCCGATCACAAGGAGATACCCTACAGCTGGTCACTCGAATGCTTCTTCGAACGTCCTACACATCTGTGTTCTTTCGGCATGCAATTCCATAATTGTTTGGGGATGCGGAAGTCATCCATTCGGTTAAGATGTTCCAACCCATACTGTTCAATCCAATCGAGTATACTCATAACATTCAGTTCCTTCTTTTTAACGTTCAGTTCTTTTCTCGGCTTATCTAGTACGTGACAAAGGCTGGTGAATGACGTCATTACCAACCTGTATAAGGCGGTAATAAAGGGAAATGTCAGTCAGTATTTATTGTGAGTTTTCCGTTAAGTTTGTTATTGAGTAAGAATGTGTGTTTGATACCACATTTGTGCATCACTATTATATTTGTTTTGTTGTTTGTATTTGTTGTTTGTATAAATTACGGTTGTGCCAATATTCGATATCGCAGTTGTGAATCGAAATTTTCTGTATTTTCTGAGTTTGCTGTAAATTCAACATCAAAATAAGTTAATTTGTAAAATTTGTGAATGTTTGTTTTTACAAAAGTAACAAGAGTGGCAACCATATTGGATTTTGATAGTTATCAAATTAAAATAGAATCAGAAATTTGCAAAATTATTTAAAGTAATAGTATTGGTAATGTTTAAGAGTGTATTTAAAAAAAAACTCTAGATTAATCCCTTCAAACTGTATGTACAAATTGTAAAATTCAAAATTCTGTAAATTAAGATTTATTAAATGTGAAAGTAATTGATAAAACATAGAACTGAAAACGACACAAAATAATCAAGTTGTCACAGGCTTTATGTAGAACTAGGTATTACAATTAACTGTATAAGCTACAATAATTGTAAAATCACAATTTATTGTAAATTACTGAGAAAGAAGTGTACTTAAATTAATTTTCCATGTAAAATAACTGTATTATGGAGGAAATTATAAAAATATTATAATGTAAAACCAAACCAGGTAGAAGAAGAAAATCTTCTTTTCAACAATGTAACAATTAATTTGTCATTCCTTCCTGACCATTAAACATAAAGCGTCTCTTAGAGAGAAATACTAATTTTACAACTACCTATCAGTATAATAGTAGAAATATTGATTAAAAAAAATTAGTGAACGAAGAAGTTTACAGTAAGAATAACTCAGTATAACCTCAAAACTGCAATCAAATATATTGGAACTTACCGTCTGCGGCTTTCCAGAAACAGCGTCTTTATAAATGCGTCTTTATAAATTTATAAAGACGCTGTTTCTGGAAAGCCGCAGACGGTAAGTTCCAATATATTTGATTGAACAACACGTGGCTTGGTACTAAACATTTGGGATTTATTCCTTTTAAACATCAAAACTGCACTTTACACATTTTGGACAAGAACGTAAGTGAAGCAATAAACTATTCCCTTATAATATACTGATGTGTTATATAAAAGTGTTGTATTAAAACAGCACACTGTTAAACTGTTTAGTGTAAAGCAATTGTAATATTTAAAATTTTATGTAATACGTTTAAACTAACAACGTGACAAAATTGTATCAGACCAGAGCAGGACATGTGCTCACTAAGAAGAACAGCCCCACAAACAAGTATTTTAAAATTATGAATAAAATAATTATTTATATTTTTTTTTAACATTTTTGTTTCAAATACCAGAAAATTAGATTTCTACATTATTTTGTATTAATAAAATTTTTGGTTTTGTTTGTTGTATTGGCCCTGAGCTTAAGCGTATGTTATGTTCATGCTATAAAAAATACAACCTATTCGCATTGACCATATTTTGTCGTTTATTTCTGAAAGAAAATAATAACTAGCAGCATAATAATTTATTTGGGAAAAATTATTTGATTTAATAACGATAAACAAAACAAGGTGTGCGACAGTGATACGAGAATGTTCTATTTCGTTCGCTGCGTAGAAAACGGCAACATTTTTTCTATTTATTTCCGTTATCTACAAACACATTGTTTTCCTTACTTTCAACGTCCACGTGCATTTCTGTTTACTACAAAGAGGAATTTCTATATAATTCAGTGCTTACAGTAGCGCTGTATAGCAAGGGAAAACGAAATTTCCCGCGACGTAAAACCAGACAGTGGTTTGCTCCAGCCAGGTTACTCCGCTCTGCACACAGCAGAGTATATTTTCTTTACTTCTTTACCCGTTCCTTTGGCCATTAAAGTTAAAAGCTTGTCCAACAATGATAAACAGCGACACTAAATCCCTTACTACGTCCTATAAAAAACGTGGCGACCATATTGCATTGGACGACTTTACTACACCATCTGTGTTTCACGTTGAGCAGTTGAGCATCTCATATATATATATATATATATATATATATATATATATATTGCAATGGAACATCGCAGAAAAGGGTCTTTGTAGCTATGACTACATGAATTTCTTCAATTTATGACGTTATAGACATGCTGAAAATTTATTTTGTTAAAATTTTGTAAAATAGCTATATAAGTTTTGAAATAAGAAATGGGTAATTAACTGTTGTATGCCAAAATGCCCATAAATTTATTTTCTGTCATGTCAAGTGCGAATTAAGTGCGCGAGTGCGCTTGTAATTCGTATTTAAATGAATAACTTTGGTGTAAATTAACGTGTCGAATTGAAACTTGGACAGCACATACTTATGATTTAGCGCTACATTTTTCATATGTCAAATACTCAAAACATTTCATTTTAATATGTATTTTTTTAACAGAATGCACTTTTCTAAAGAATCCTTATCTTCTGAAAGTCATAAAACTTTTAGATAAAATCTATACATGCTTTTGCAGTCTTCAGAAAAATTGGTCAGGACATACGTCTATCTATCTAACCCATCAATCACGTGCTATGGGTTTAAACCAATCGGAGGCTCCAATTTTCATTCAGTTTGGTCCCTCGCGGAAGAAGCTTCGTCAGTTCAACCTAACAGCTCGGCCTTAATAGACGTTGTCTCTGTGCGAGTTTGTAGTATCAGTATACGTTCTACATAAGGGTTACGAGTTGCCCGTTTGCTAGATCGGTTGGGTATTAGAACTCAAAATAATTTAATTATGCTTCGTTTTGTTTAAATTAGCAGCCATCCTTACTTTTCTTTTATAAAATTGCTAAACTGCTATAATTGTTTTTATTATTTAGACAAAGCTTTTCGTCATTACTGACATCTTCAGGTCTTAAACAACGTTGTTTAAGACCTGAAGATGTCAGTAATGACGAAAAGCTTTGTCTAAATAATAAAAACAATTATAGCAGTTTAGCAATTTTATAAAAGAAAAAAAAAAAAAAAAAAAATTTAATTATGAATTAAATAGTGCTATCTCGCGATAGTCAAGATTTTTCCGCATAGGAATCAGGTGTATTTGCCGAAATACACCTGGGTGAACGCGAGGACACGTCAAGATACCGGAAGGTGTACGTAAAACACACCGAAATCGAATTAATAAAAGTTAAACCCATTATCGAGCCCTGAGATAAACGAGATAAACTCTATCGGTGGAACGGCGCGCGTGCGTGTGTTGCGAGAGTTCTACGTGTCATCATTGCAGCTGATCCAGCAGGCGACGAGTGCAGTAGCGGAGTAGTTCAACGGTTCGTCAAGGGATTTCGTCGAACAAGTACAATAGACTATAAGAAAGAAAAACATTCAAACCATTTTACAGACTCTATTAAAATTTAAGAATAAATAATATATGTTCATATCACAGACCATATTTAATTTGTTTTAAAATAAATACCTACCTCCAGATAAAAGTCTCTGATATTATTTTGTTCTAATTTACTATGCCTTATATTTGTTACATTGCAGTATATATATTTCCAACAGTGTTATTATGTACGTGAATGTAAAAAACATTAAGTGTATTGTGTTTTATTATAATAATGGCGTTTTAATATTATGAGTGCACAATTAATGTTTAGTTGTTATAATAAACATTTGTTTCTAGAGAAAATAATTAAGAAAAGAAACAATGTATTGAAATAACTTAATCATTGTGTGAATATGTGGGGACATATTTACAATAAGCCTAATTTGGTGCCTGTGCATAGAGGTGTGGATGTTATAAGATAATATTGTTATTAGGATAAGTACTGCATGGTAATGTAGTTTAATACAATAATAACAAGTAGTTTATTATTATTAAGTTTAAAAAAACAGCAGTGCAACGTCATGTGAAAGTGAATATAAGTACTGTGCGCGTAACGAATTGTGTGAAGATAATTAACAGTAAGCAAATTAATACTGTACCTCACTGTAATTTATACTGTAACTCACTTATATTGGAGTTCAAATTGGAACAACTAGTAACAACTAATTATTTTAATATTAAATAAATTTGATAGCATTTATTCAGCGGACAAAGAAATCAGCTATACAATCACATGGAGTTGAAAACACGTGGTTTGAAAAGGTCTAGAAACCTGAAGTTCATGTTCACCGGGACGTGGTCGATTTTCTCGTACAATCTAGATCGTTCCACCGTGTAAAAATGACGTCATATGTATAGACTTATAAAAGTACGGGTAAACCGTGAGTTAGCCAGTCTATAATAGTCTCTGATAAGGAGTCTCTCATAGTCTCTGAGAAGTCGGAGTGTATCGTCGAGGGAGCGGCTGAATTAGACCATAAGTACAGCCACGGCGTTCTAGATCTTCAACGAGCGATGGCTGTCAACGAAAGACTGCATCAGGAGCAACTTATACGGACGCAATGCCCACGAGGAGACTCTGAGACTGACATCCCAGCTTAGGAGGAAAACGGCCGGTGTGAAGCGTAGGAGCAGGCCCGCGACATAGCCCGGACCGACCCAACGTAACCCAACAAATCTAGGAAAGTGAAATTATAAAACTCCTTACAATGCATCCAATTCGTTTTGCAGCCCAACCGAAACCAAAATCAAAGATTAAATTAAAAAAAAACGAGAAAACTTCTTCTTCTTCTTCAGCACTACAGCCTAACGTGAGCCCTTCAAACGCTAATTTTCTCCTGTCCATTGCCATCCCAGCGTAATCCCTCACATCCATTCTTCTGAGATCTAGCACATCATCCAACCATCTTATCGTAGTTCGGCCAATCTTTCTGCTTTTATAGACCTGCGCCCTCAGAATTTTCCTTGACATACGCCGATCATACAACTGCTGTAGGTGCCCTAACTATTGTATTCGTTGAGCATTTATTAATGTTATAATGTTTTCGTGACTCAGTAGCTCACTTATCTCCTGGTTATTTCTGATTCTCCATTCGTCATCTTCTTTAACCGAGCCACAAATACGTCTTGTGAGGTTTCTTTCAAACCTTCTTAGTGTTTCTTGTTCATTTTTTATCAGTGGCAATGTCTCGCCTCCTTAGTAACAACCGGTCTGATAAGTGTCTTATACATTTTTATTTTTGTGTTACGATTAATGAGTTTGTTTCTCAATAGCCTGCTGCTGGCATAATATGCCTTATTTCCTGTCACTATCGTCGTTTTTATGGATCCTTCATTGTCTACCATGTTACCTAGGTATCTGAACTTGTTAACTGCATCAAATGAATTATCCTCTATGCACAAATTATATAGATTTCTTCTCCTTTCTGATGCAGAAGTCAGCATGTATTTAGTTTTGCTGAGATTTAAATTGAATCCCATTCCACCGGATTCTTGATTTCGTCAACAAGAAAACTAGCTTTACTAAATAACTACCGTTTGTTGCGCACACTGGTACTGGTATGTTTAACGCCGAAGTAAACACCGCTAGCCTACTACGTGGTATGCGGGGACGTTAATCTGTTTATAAAGAGTAAATTCAATCATCGCTTGAGATAAAAAATAAACAAGTGATGACTTAATTAAAAACGGAAATTAGAAAATATGTTCGTCAAACCGTACGGTACATATTTACAGTATACAACGAGAACATTATTGATATTGTATTTAGCGGGATGATGGTAGTCTTCACGGGAAGGAACAAATATTCCAACGCTACAACAAACATTTTTAATTCATCCCCATTCAGCGGTTTACAATATTCCCTGACTTGTAATATTTCCACATCTTTCTCGGCCGTTCCCCAAGTCCTTTTTTTCATACCGCTTCCCTTATTGTCTACACCTTGTATTGTCTAGGTTTTGCTTGGCCTGCACGACCTTCTTACAGCTTTCACGTTGTTACTTCTACCCTTGTTTTGATTTTCTATTACAGGCTTGTTAAACAGTTAAGGAATACTTTCTGCCTCAACGACACCTATCACTTTTAGCGTTCAGTGTTTTAGAAAGCAGAAGTTTAATCTACACTAGATAGTTGATTCAAAAGTTCAGCTTTCATTTAAAAAAATAAATTTTAAAAAGTTTGAATGACCGAGTGAGGCGTGGGTCATGACAAAAAAAAAAGGAAAGCGGCAAGATTCACAGTTCTGAAATGCAGTTCCTTCGAAATACTTTAAATTATACATTGTAAGACAGAATAAGGAATTAAGATATTAGAGCAGAACTTGAAGTAAAGGACGTAAATGAAATTATTTCAATTTACAGAAGATAATGGTGGGAACATCTGAAATGGATGACCGCGGATCGATTGCCGAAAGAGGGACTGAACTATAGAGCCATTGGTAGAAGAGACGTGGGTCGTCCGAGGATGAGATGGAGTCCCGGAACAGGTTTATATAACCTAATCCTTGAAGTAAATAAGAAGAAGATGGTTGAATGCAAAAGGAACCATGAATAATCTGTATTTAATAATAAAACCCAACTTCCTTGTAGAAGTCCGAATGTGACGCGTGATGTGGTGTACATCTAAACTCTCTCTCTCTCTCTCTCTCTCTCTCTCTCTCTCTCTCTCTCTCTTTCTCTCTCTTTCTCTCTCTCTCTCTCTCTCTCTCTCTCTCTCTCTCTCTCTCTCTCTCTCTCTCTCTTTGCCCCGTACTCAATGCCCCTAAGATTGAGTTTCCCGGGCTGCGGTCCTAATTCGATTATCGACTTTTAATAAGTCCTGTACTTTGCTAATGAGCAGCCAGCGTAAACCAACGTTGAGGGTAGCAACCAGCTATAGTTGGAGCTGAACGCTGTGTTTACATTCAGTTAACCGGATTCAGCGGGTAACGATCGGCTAATGATTTCAGTCAGTCAGTCTCTTACAGTCAGACACTCCTAATTTGCGTTTAATACACTCTCCGCGTTGCTGGTTTTTTTGTTAAAGCAACCCTTTGCTGCTACGTCATAAAGCCTCGAATTTCAATGCTTTTCGTTTTCACGTTGTTTAGAACGAATTTTCGGCTATAATAAATAAAAAGCAGGTATTCTACTTTCTATGCGATTAAATAAGAGTAAATTTGTTTAATTTGGAGAAAAATATCCAAAACTAATTACACGAAAATGACAAGACAATTGAAACTTGATATAGCTGAAAGAATTCATTCTTTTATTACGACAAAATCATAAAAAATGTTGGGTACTGTAATTAAAACTAACTGACGGACTGTTTGGCCGTAGTCCAAGGTTTTCAATTAAACCTGACGTTTCACCAGCACCACTGGCTGCCATCTTCAGTGGATGTAACGAGTCAAACCTAATGGTGTCGAGTAAACCTGACGTGGGGTGTCCTACGTCAGGCCCACATTACTGTGGTGAAGGCTAAAAATGTGGTTTGAATGCCGTGAAGGTCGTGGTTTGAATGTAAACCTTGGACCACGGCCAAACAGCCCGGTAGATATTTCAAATGAAACTTGAAACTAAAAACTCGTTTATCCGAATCGCGTTTATCCGAACTCCGGCTTATCCGAAACAGTTTTGATTAAATTTTAAAAATACGCAAAAGCATTTTCCTGTCCTTTCGTATTTCGAGCGACAAGACGAAACTTCCCCTGCAGAACTTCTAAAAATAAAACGACTTCGAGACCGGGCAGCCAGCAAACGGCTTCAAAGCTTAGGCAAAAAATTATGATTCATTACTGTACGAACAAGAAATAGGACTCTTCCAGTACTGTAGAAACTATAATTTACAGTGCGGTGCCGTTTTATTGTTTACTGTATCATATTCACTGTAAGTAACTTTTAAATTGTTATTATTAAATAAAGTTACTGTACTTACACATGTATTATTATTTAAATATAAGTTTCGGTTTATCCGAAACGGGCGCGGTCCCATCAAATTCGGATAAAAGAGATTTTGGTGTAGTTGAAATAATTCATTTTCTTATTACGACAAAATCATAAAGAATATTGGGTACTGTACCTTTATCAGTTCCTGCAGTAATTTTCGATATTTCGATTATGCGATTGTTTGGCTTCGATCTTTAGTGAATATCGCACATAATTTTATGTAGGTAGAAGAATTATACAAATTTTAATTTCGTATGTTGCAAAATACTTGGCTGGCGATTTCAGTTGTTGTTCTTAGTCATTTTTTAAATGAAATATGATTGTAGCCGTGATATACCACAGTTGCGTACCTGTGACGCCAAAAGTAGACGTTGTTAGGTTAACTTGAGAACTGAAATAATACGTGAAAACCGATACATGTGTAATGGAAAACTCGTTTTTTGTTTTTTGCGGAAACTTCGAAAAACCCCAACTCGAAAATAAGGCGAATTACCTATTATTATACAAGTCACTTTTTGTGGCAGAACTCGTTTTTACGGTAACATTCGTTTTCCAACAAATAGGCTACTCGTTTTGTGGCTAACCAAAAAGAAACGTCCATTATGTACAATATGTAGAGCGTATGTTGTCATTCCTTAATACATTATTTTTCCTGTTTTTCATTAACCATAAATATTTGTATTTTTCTGTTTTCATTTGCTGTTGTAGTTTTTTTTAATTTGTCAACTCAAAAACGTGAGGTTTTTGAAGTGAAAACTTCTATAGGCACGTTGGGCGA
This sequence comes from Magicicada septendecula, assembly GCA_034769895.1. Classification (NCBI taxonomy): domain Eukaryota; kingdom Metazoa; phylum Arthropoda; class Insecta; order Hemiptera; family Cicadidae; genus Magicicada; species Magicicada septendecula. The sequence goes on from CM068368.1 coordinate 20,879,444, forward strand.
TTTTTTGGATGGGTAAAATCTTTGTCAACTCATAATGGGTGAGTTCGCGTCACCGACATGCTAATGTTAACAGTATATCTGTAGCTATAAGTATGACGTGTTGCGCGTGGCCAGCAGTGAAAGTATAGATTATACTTGTGTGTAATACTATTATTTATACTATTTAACACACTTTTATCGTTTACGTACTTTATTTTGGAGTTTCTTACACTGACGAATTTGCTATCGCGTGTTCGATCCCTAGCGCGATTTGACTTTCCGTATTAACAATTAACGCAATACTTATGATCTAATTTACATTATTTTTATTCTTATTAATTACTTATACTATATTATATGATATTTACATAATTGTTATTTGTCCGTCTGGCTGTTAACTTAGTGTTTTTCGTCATGTCTAATGTCGAAGTATGTATTTTTAATAGTTTTTTATTATTGTAAGATTATAACATTAGTGCTGTGTATATGTATATAAGTAAAGTTAAATTGACTACGTGGAAAGTTTAATGTGTGTATACTGTGCATTGTTTAAATTGTGTTTTAGTTTGATCATTATTTGAAATGTTCAAATGTAGGATCACTGTGCAGTACAAAAGTGAGTACTAAATATGTTAATATTTTTATATAGAAAAATGAATAACATAAACAAAGCATGTATTTTCAAATATTTCCAATATTCGTATCAATATTTCCGTTTAAAAATTTGATATTATTTATTTTTTATTTTTGATATTTGACCTCTGCCATACATCATGCAATGAGTATTTCATAGTTGCTTAGGAGTTATCGTACTAGCGTGGTAAAACAAATTTCTAGTTGTTCGATAGTATTTTTGCCGCGGATTTTAAAATTAAAAATTCTATAAAATTTTATAATAATTTTAGATTTTGTGTTGAATTTTGAAAATATGGTTACTAATTCAAAATTATTTTTTATTAGCTTATATTATCGAAATTTTTGATTGAAAAATTTGCAAAAAAAGCCTTAAATTTTGCAATTCAAACCTAAACATGCAAATTGACTTTTTTTATAAAAAATTTTAATTTTTGATACTACAATTAATTTTAATATCCAAAGAAACCACTGTTATTTCATAGTTTTTAAGTTTTCACTTCTGTCGGCACTCCTCAATGACTGCCTATTTAAAATTTTGTATTTTAAGTATTACTGTGTTATAAGCGTTGTATATAGGCTACACAGTAAAAGTTATGTTTTCCTCAACCATGCCTTTTATTTATTCCAGCAGTAAACTAAAAAACAAAAACCGTTGTCACCTAACCTCACAAATGAAAACAACACGTATTTTTGCTTTTCATTAAGAAATACGACAATTCACAATTAGCACACTTCTTCCTTTCCACATCGTAATATATCGATACAATCGAATATTAAAAACATCGAAAAGTACTGCAGGAACGGGTAAAGGTACTGTTCCGAATATTCCAAAACACATTGTTTTAAGTTAGTGTGAGTTAGATACCGATTGAAAGAGAGAATCGAAAGAATAACTACGGATATCTCAAGAAACTGTGCTGAAAGCGATTTGAAAAACAGATTTACAAATGTTTATGGGCGCAAATGAGAAAGAAAAGTTAGTAGAAGGAATTGGATTAAGATCAGTTTTTCAGCCTATTGTTACGTAATACTGAACTACGTTCTACAAATATTTCGGCTATGCCAGCAGAGCCCAGCTGTAATTTGTGTGTGCGTACATATTTGAAATGAAAGACAATTACGTGACACTTGTCACGCGTCAACAACCGACGCTGTTCCAGACTTCACCGTCCCGCGCACACTTGTGGACACGAGATTGGACGTAACAAGTCATCTAAAAGTGACAGATTATTCTGGCATCCCAGCGGGGTATAAATATAAGCATCCAGCGACGGTCGGTTTCAGTTTATGTCGGGCGATTTACACAGTGCGTCTCAAGTGGTGTATTAGTGAAAAGTGATTGTAGTGCGGAATTCTTTATAGTTGTCATTATTATTTGTGTGGACTAAATTTGAATTATTGTACAATTATAATCTTGTTGAATAACCCGTTGATTAAAAACTGTTAAGTGTGATAATTAAAGCAGGTTTTTAGTGACGTCATTGGTGTCTTGTATTTTGTTTTCCACTGTACCATACGACGATCGAGGAGACCGTCGTAACAATATATTGTTACGACAGTAGGTAGGATTGCCGTGGTCGAAAACAATGAAGCAAATAACTAAGCACAGATAAATAGTTTTGTCAAGCGAAAAAGTGTTGTTATTGAAATAAGATTTTGTATTACTGTATATTGTAAACATCCCTCTTGTAGCGTTACATATTGCAACAGAACACAGGATGATAAGCTATGTTGTTTATATCAGAGCACATGGATGACGAGCATTTTCTTGTTTAAATTTGTTTTATGTAATATTTTGTCTTTTAGTCGTAAGTTTTGTATTTAGAAATGGATAAGCATGTAGGGTACACCAAACTCTTCATAAAAAGATGTTCTATATTGTCATGTATTTTTTCTGTGAATTTGTGCGTGTGTGCGGGTGTGATAATCTGTGATCGCTATAGCTTCAGTGGTAGTCAACCGATTGACGTGAAACTTTGACAAGGAATTATTTAGGTAAACAGCTTCAATTTGGCTATACTCTGAGGTTCATAACTATTTTAGAAATATGGTTTTTTAAGTAAAGAAAAACTCAATTGTAACTCTTATCAATTATAGGGTAATAAAATTTGTAGATAATTTCCATGCAGGACTTTGCTAAAGTATACAAAGTTTTTCATGAAATTTGTATATCTGTTTGTTCCATCAATCATGTGACTTGGGCTTAGCCTATCAGAATACACTAAATTCAGTGAGATTCATACGTTATACAGCTAGGATGGACACAGTGTGTCTGTAGAAGTTGCAAAGGGAAGTTGTGACAGGTGAAGAGAGTTGTTCTCTTACGAACGTCGAAGTATCATATATAAAATAAACCGTGGTAATTCTTAACGAAGTTTCGCGTTAAGAGCCGAGTGGGTAAAATATTTAGATAAAATTTAAATTATAATATAGTCCTGTTTCGTGTAAGTTAAGATATCCGCTTAGGGAATTTAAAGATACTTCAAGATATCGTGGAAGGTGTACATTAAACGCACCGCATTAAGTAATACCCAGATTAATCCTGAGGTTAAGAAAATATAAGATATAAATTAATAATAAACTGTGCGAGTGGAATTTATAAGCATTGTGAGTGAACAATATATGAAGAAACTAATAAATGTTAGCAGTCAAACATAACAACGAGACTCATTGAAATATCGCCGCTGGAGCCGCCTGCCGTAGAAGAGGACGAAGAGGACGCTGTAGAAGAGGACGCCAGGAAGGAGTGACGCTGTAGAAGAGGACGACGAGAAGAAGAGGACGCCAGGACGGGAGCGACGAGACGAGAGGAGGACGTTGCAGCAACCAAGTAAAATCGATTTATATTATCGAACAATACAAACAGTTATTTATATTATCAATACATGACAATTTAAAAAAAACAATATACATCTTTAAAAACTATATTTATGTATATAATAAATAATTTTTCATCTCCTCCATAATAGACTTGTTTGTGAATTTTACACACTCACTATATCCTTATTAGTGTAATAAAATTTGATCTGTTGCAATATATATATATATATGTACCTAGCTAATGACGAAGTGTAATTAATAAAAAAATTTGTCAATCAAGTTGTAATGTAAATAGATAAGATAAATATGAAGTTAGTAAAGTTTGTAATAAATATAAGGGAAATAAGAAGTAATGAATGATAATAGAAATAAGTAAGTTCGGAATGAAATGCGTATTAAATAAAATAAAAACCTACTATGACTAATAACGAAAAGCAGTATTTTGACAACGTAACTAGAGAATAAGGGAGTGATGCAGGCGTCAGTTTGCCGACACCCCGGCAAGCAGAGGATACAATACTGAGCGGAAACGGTGCCGACCATAAAACTATAAATGCATTGTATTCGCGATACAGCAAAAAACTTAGCATTATTGTTAGAAAGTAGTGTTAACGCCCTTAGCCAAACGATGGAATTCACCCACTTCTGTGGCTGATTTTAGAAAGCGAAGCGTCATTTTTTTAAAGTAACGGAAAAACGCGGTAGAAGTCAATCGCCCAAACTATGTACCTGTCACCGAAGGCGTCACTACTGAGCGGGAACTAAAGGAGCCTCACAGATGGATGATGTCAAACTAAGCGCTGAAAAATTTAAACATAAGCCAATTAGAAAAACAGACAGACATCAGCGTAGAGGGAGGAACTCTGTCAGAACATAAGAAGAACGGGCAACAGCGAAACGGGAGTCTTCGATAACAACCAGACGTGGAGTCCATGTCACTCCGAACGAGGAAATCTTTGTTGAAAGTTTGAGTGTACAGACGCGGGACTGAGACGAGGAAGTATGTTTGAAAGTTGGAAGAATAAGGAATCGAGCCCGCACGTTAGAGTAAACGAACGTAGCACTATCAGAACACTGAAAGACGTATAGTTTTGTCAATGGTAAATGAATATAAGTGTATGAAGAACGGACGGACAAACGCCAAAGTCAGTATCGGAAAGTATAATTATGTTATGTGCGCGGAATTGTGAGTTAACCAGTCAATTTATAACCTGTGCGCGTCGACCAGTAAAAAAACGCGAAGCGAGTGATGTGTCAATCTCCCAGACAAGAAATTAAGTGATTGTGAAGTGCAGTGCACCCAGCAGGAGAACCGCTATTGGAATTCAACAGAACAAGTAAACGTATTATAGCCAAATCATTGTCCATTAGTTTATCAATTTACTGAAACAAACTTAGTTGTCTGACTCAAATGCTCATTTCATTCCAAAACAACCCACAAATCGTTCAGAGTTAAGTAAAATTTATAACAATGCATTTATATGTAATATGAGAGGTACTGGTGTGAGTAGTAATAGAGATTAAATTAATAGGGATATAAATATTAATATGACAAGTTCAAACTATGAATTATTAATGATAAACGATAAATCAAATGCTAGAATGTGAGTTGAATGGAAATACCAGTATAATAAAGATGTTTTGTTTGTGTTAATTAACAGAAGACGTTATAAACCGTTTAGTAATGAAGAATAATTCATAAGAAATACAGAAGGATGTTTTAATCAGTGATAAATATTAAATGTATGTAATCTTATTCAGTCAATATAAGTTCTTTTAAGTCTGAACGATCTGAGGTATTATTTATATAACCCCTTGAGATTGAGTTCAGCTCTGGCGCCCAACAATTTAATAAAACCACAAGCAAGTAAGTACCAATTATATTTATGTCAACAAAAATAACAAAGCAAATATTATTATATTGATGCCACAAAACGTGATGCAGTTGAAAGTAAAGTAAATTTAATTATATTGTCGCCTCAACGCGGGGTGAAACGCGTTGTAAGTAATAATACACTAATAGTAAGTACATAATGTGTGTGTGTGTGTGTTTTATAAACCAGTTAAATTAAACAGCTATTCCCCATAAATCTCGGTTACTTGAAGGCAAGCAGTCACAGTTACAGTGTACACAGAGCAGAGAGCGCCACCCCACTTGGCTAACTAGGTCACGCGCCCGCCACCCTCCTTAGCTTAGTCGAGTTACCTCTCACTCCTCGTAAATACTTAATAAACAAACATTAATAACGACAAAAGAAAATCATCGTCCGCGTTTTTTTTTTTTAATTACGTTCTTGTTTAATTATAATAATAATTATTATTATGTTAAATATTCACCGTCCTTTTGTCTCTGATCAAAGTAATTGGCTTATCGAGAACTTCCTAATAAATAGATAATAACTTTGCGGATGTTTGCAAAAAAAAAAGAAGATATACCCACCAAAGGCATGGCGAAGAAGCTATACTACATGCTTAACCGTGTATGCGGGACCTTCAGGAGAACTCTACAATCAGGAAGTAAAGAATCACGCCTGAAGTTCTACAAGATGATGGCCGTCACCATACTTCTCTATGGGTCCAAGAATTGGACTTTAACGAAATCCCAGACCAGTCCTTTTGAAGCGGAAGAAATGAGATTTCTCACGCACTTGGCAGGATATACTCTACAAAACTGCAAAAGAAATGCCGATGTACGCCAGAAACTGGAGTCAGCAATTTTTAATACCTGGGCTGCAGTGTGTCTTATAATACAAGCATCGACGTGGTGAATAAATTGCATTAGTTCAACCTTATGTGCGGGACCATTAGGCGAACCCTTAAGTCAGCAAGTAAAGCAACACGCCTAAAATTCTTAAAGGTGGTGGCCTTTCCCACACTTCTCTATGGGTCTGAGAACTGGACTTTAACTAAAGGCCAGGCCAGTCGCATCTAAGCGGCTGAAATGAGATTTCTCAGGCACGTGGCAGGGTATACTCTCTATGATCTTACAAGAAACACAGCTATACGGCAGGATCTGAACATTATGAGTATACTCAACACGATTGCCCAGTATCGGCTGAATTGGTGAGAAAATCTTTGCCGAATGGATGACTGCCGCATCCCCAAACAACTATGGAACTATAAGCTGAGGGGACGGAGAGGTGTGGGAAGTCCGAGGAAGCGCTAGAGTGACGAGCTCTAATCTTTGCCTATTTGAGACCGGAACAAATCATCCTTGGTTTAATCCTTGAAGATGATTGTGTTGTTGTACTTATTTGTTTAGATGTATATTCCTTTCTGTCACTTTAAATAAAACTTTCTTTCATCATCATCACCATCACTCCAAGGACTAGGGCTTAGACCTGTTCCGGAACCCATCTCCTCCTCGGTCTGCCGACATTTCTCTTCCCAGTAGGGTGATAACACAGGGCAGCCACAGGTAGACGATATCCGATTTCCGAGGCTCGTATGAGTTCTGTAAGTAGCCTACATATATTTTTACTTAAGCAGGTTACTGGCCTGCTGTAAAACACCAACCTGGAGGACCAATAACTTTGATTTCGGGCTGCGCTTCCCCTGGAGCATTGCTTTCACCTCAGCTGACGAGCTCTCTCTCTCTCTCTCTCTGCCCGATCGCAGTAGACCAACTAACTTAGCCCATGTGTGCAGCCGTTGGCCTACTGTAGGCTCCTCCGCCTCCACACTAGATGCACACCCTGCTGCCGATGTGCACCATCCTGCCAGGCCAGGACCCAGGATACCCCCAGGCTGTCCTGACAAAACCCCCACCTTTCGTTTGCTTGGCGATCCACTCCACCGAGGGAATAACTTTTTTATGGTGGATACTTTTCAATACACTGCTCTTCACCGAAAATACATGATAACCGTAGACCTATCTACCGAAGAGAAGGAGTTAAAAATGTTTAGAAAAACCGCCAAATTCAGATGTTACGTAGAAACAAAATGTTTGCCGCACGGCGGGCGCTGACGCTAACAACGCTTGAACGTAATACAAGACGTTGTACAAGGACGTTGGAGAGCAAACTTCTGCACGCTAGTTGACATTGAAATAGAAGACCCAGTGTATACAACGTCAAGGATTGTAAATATTAGAAAATCTGATAGAAATTATGATAAATATTGGAACAGCTGTAATTAATTCTCTATTTTCCTAATATTTACCTCAGTGTCTCACTTTACGTCGAGATCCTATTGGTTTGTTTGCTGTCCACACAACACGCTAGAGTTATATACATGGTCCGTATGGTACGATGCTTGCATAGAGTTCAATCAGAACAGATTATTATTATTATTCCGGCTGTACAATGTTTACAGATTTTTCGGAACCACAGATTACAGAAGTGATTAAATTCTCATTTCCACTACTGATTGTCCATCCAAAGGTCTTCAATTTCTCGCTCCCTCAATACGGTCTGAATTTCTTTTATCCAGGTGCTAGGTGGTCTTCCTCTTTACCTTCTTCCTGCTGGGATCCATTCCATAACTCTTCTTGGCAATCTTTCCTGTGCCATTATTTTCGTCTATCCATACTATTGTAATTTTTTTTGTTCGGATTAAATAAACCATTGAATCTTTCCATTCATTCTGTCCTTAATGACTTCATTTCTAATTTTATCACGTCTGGATACTCTTGCCGAACGTCTCCAAAAGTCCATCTCTGCTTTCATTAATTTTGTTCATGTGTGTTTATTTGTAGTCCAAACTTCTGAGCCGTAAGTCATGTTACTTCTAACAGTGCTTTTAAATATTTCGGTTTTAGTTTCTGCTGTAATTTGGTTATCCCACAGAATTCCATTTAATGTAGATATAGCCATCTTTCCCAAATTAATTCTGAATTGTATTTCTTTGTCTTGCTCCTCACTGGCCGTAATTTTTACTCCTAAATACTTGTATTCCTCTCTACTTGTATTCCTCTGTATATAAAATCTTCCCCATATCTTCCTCCAATATCAAGTCTTGATGAAGGTCACCTATTGCCATGTATTTTGTTTTATTCATATTTACTTTTAGTCCCAATTTCTGATATTCCTGTATCAATTTTCTAGTCATGTAATCTGTGTCTTCAAAATCTTAAGCCAACATTAACTGGTCATCAGCAAACTGTAATGAATAAACTGTATCACCATCTAGTGAATCAGAACAGATCTGCTGGTCAAAATAAAACAAGAAATTCTTCGTTGTAATCATTCAACCTTGATTTGGTTCAGTCTTGGTTACAGCGGCTCGCGGACCGTCGGGTTGTACAGTGTAAACAGAATAACTGACAAAAAAGAAGACAATAATTACAAACTTTAATTCCACAAAAACAACAGTTAGAAAATAACAGATACGCTCTTATACAATGCACGTATCACATTTTAATTATCTGGGATGTGATATCTTCTCATACAAGGAGGACAACGATATCGAGAGAAAGTTAAATAAATTTTGTTATACCTGTGGCAGAATAAAACGCTGAGGGAGACATAGCTAAAGTTCTATAAGGTCGTGGCTGTGCCGACTTTAATGTATGTATGTGAAACACGGACTCTTCTGCTAAAACGTATTTCAAAAATACAGGTAAATTTTTAAGAGCAGCTAAGGGATGTAGTTTGAGAGATCATCTACAAAACGACGACATAAGGAAAGACGTGAAGTTACAACCGGTTCTGGATATAATAAAGGAATACGGGTAGAATTGGAAGTCTCGTGTGGAACGCATGGTAGACTCGCGTATTCCTAGACAAGCGTTTGGATATAGGACAGTGGGAATGAGAGATAGTGGAAGACCCTGCAAAAATGGTCAGAGACTCTGTGAAGTGGGAACGAACTCAAATACAATAATTCAAGTTAAATTTGTTTCAACACACATCATTAGATGTCACTTTATTAGAGTTTTTCACTAATTGAAACAAAAATTACTTTCTATAAATTGCCACAATCATTTCGCCTTACTTCGAGTTATTTTTTTTTTTTTTACGTGGATTTCAGATAAAACGAGTATGATTTTAAAGGCATATTGTGTATTGTTTCCATGTGAAATTTTAGTTTCCATGTTAACCTGACAACATCAACTTTTGGCGTCACAGGCGTACAGCGGAATTATATTATTGCTAGAGACATTCTTCGTAAAAAGTATGACAATGAAATAAGATTGCAACCGTCAACAATCTATATTTTATAACGTACACAAATAAATTTTCACGATTTCTATTATCTAACTAAAATTATATTCGATATTCACTACATACCGGTGCCAATAATCGCACAATCGAAATATCGAAAGTCAGTGCGGGTACGGTTATTGGGACATTACCCAAATGAATATAGCTTCCGCAGAATTTGGTCCGGAGTACGCTGTTGATTGACCACGGAATCGATGCCTGACTGGAGTTTCCGGAAATGAGGAATGAGTGTGGGTACGGTTATGGGACAATACCCAAATGAATATAGCTTCCGCAGAACTTGGTCCGGAGTACGCTGTTGATTGACCACGGAATCGATGCCTGAATGCAGTTTCCGGAAATGAGGAATGACTGTGGGTACGGTTTTTGGGACAGTACCCAAATGAATATAGCTTCCGCAGAACTTGGTCCGGAGTACGCTGTTGATTGACCACGGAATCGATGCCTGAATGCAGTTTCCGGAAATGAGGAATGAATGTGGGTACGGTTATGGGACAATACCCAAATGAATATAGCTTCCGCAGAACTTGGTCCGGAGTACGCTGTTGATTGACCACGGAATCGATGCCTGAATGCAGTTTCCGAAAAATGAGGAATGAGTGTGGGTACGGTTATTGGGACAGTACCCAAATGAATATAGCTTCCGCAGAACTTGGTCCGGAGTACGCTGTTGATTGACCACGGAATCGATGCCTGAATGCAGTTTCCGGAAATGAGGAATGAATGTGGGTACGGTTATGGGACAATACCCAAATGAATATAGCTTCCGCAGAACTTGGTCCGGAGTACGCTGTTGATTGACCACGGAATCGATGCCTGAATGCAGTTTCCGGAAATGAGGAATGAGTGTGGGTACGGTTATTGGGACAGTACCCAAATGAATATAGCTTCCGCAGAACTTGGTCCGGAGTACGCTGTTGATTGACCACGGAATCGATGCCTGAATGCAGTTTCCGAAAAATGAGGGATGAGTATGGGTACGGTTATTGGGACAGTACCCAAATGAATATAGCTTCCGCAGAACTTGGTCCGGAGTACGCTGTTGATTGACCACGGAATCGATGCCTGAATGCAGTTTCCGGAAATGAGGAATGAATGTGGGTACGGTTATGGGACAATACCCAAATGAATATAGCTTCCGCAGAACTTGGTCCGGAGTACGCTGTTGATTGACCACGGAATCGATGCCTGAATGCAGTTTCCGGTAATGAGGAATGAGTGTGGGTACGGTTATTGGGACAGTACCCAAATGAATATAGCTTCCGCAGAACTTGGTCCGGAGTACGCTGTTGATTGACCACGGAATCGATGCCTGAATGCAGTTTCCGGAAATGAGGAATGAATGTGGGTACGGTTATGGGACAATACCCAAATGAATATAGCTTCCGCAGAACTTGGTCCGGAGTACGCTGTTGATTGACCACGGAATCGATGCCTGAATGCAGTTTCCGGAAATGAGGAATGAGTGTGGGTACGGTTATTGGGACAGTACCCAAATGAATATAGCTTCCGCAGAACTTGGTCCGGAGTACGCTGTTGATTGACCACGGAATCGATGCCTGAATGCAGTTTCCGGAAATGAGGAATGAGTGTGGGTACGGTTATTGGGGCAGTACCCAAATGAATATAGCTTCCGCAGAACTTGGTCCGGAGTACGCTGTTGATTGACCACGGAATCGATGCCTGCATGCAGTTTCCGAAAAATGAGGAATAAGTGTGGGTACGGTTATTGGGACAGTACCCAAATGAATATAGCTTCCGCAGAACTTGGTCCGGAGTACGCTGTAGATTGATCACGGAATCGATGCCTGAATGCAGTTTCCGGAAATGAGGAATGAGTGTGGGTAGGGTTTTTGGGACATTACCGGAATTACTTGGCTAATATTAATGCCCCGAATCATCTTGAGAAGTATTGCTGTGTAATTTTTAATCACTTTATATACGTATATCAAAATCAAACGCAGGACGACTCCGAAATTCGTTACGCAACATAAAAACGGTAACGTCACGTCAAACTGAATACAGCGACAAGAAATTTTTAGAAATTTTAAACTTCTCCGCGCTTATACAACACGTTTTATATAATACACATTGTGCGCTGCTTCCCTGTAACTGACGTCAGAAAATTAAATTAATTACATAACTTTGGCAGCAAACTAAAACTTCTTCTTTGCTGTTCTTTCTTTAAAATGAAGGAAAATGAATTGCGTGTTTCACTTATTTGAGTTCATTTCTTGTGAACCGTACCGTAAGTTCGCGTATAGTACGTGATCGTGTTTATTATTATTTTACATTATATATAATAATAGTTTGAGTATTACATAACAATGTGAATATAAAGTTATAACATATTTATTATTTGTATTGAAATTACCTCAAGATATTTTATTTTCCTTACTAGGAACATGTTTCGAGAGCTATTGTGCTCTCATCTTCAGCCTTCGCGATTCTGCTTCTAGTGAAGTACCTATGTGTTGGTCTGTCGCCATTGTGGTCTCCAAGTTATAACAATACTATTATAACAATATTATTGTCATATTATTGTTAGTACACGTTGTTTGTTAGTTTTTCTTTCTTCTTCTTCTTCTTCTTCTTCTTCTTCTTCTTCTTCTTCTTCTTCTTCTTCTTCTTCTTCTTCTTCTTCTTCTTCTTCTTCTTCTTCTTCTTCTTCTTCTTCTTCTTCTTCTTGTTGTTGTTGTTGTTGTTGTTGTTGTTGTTGTTGTTGTTGTTGTTGTTGTTGTTGTTGTTGTTGTTGTTGTTGTTGTTGTTGTTGTTGTTGTTCTTCTTCTTCTTCTTCTTCTTCTTCTTCTTCTTCTTCTCCTCCTCCTCCTCCTCCTCCTCCTCCTCCTCCTCCTCCTCCTCCTCCTGCTTCTTCTTCTTCTTCTTCTTCTTCTTCTTCTTCTTCTTCTTCTTCTTCTTTCCTTCAGGGGTACAGGGGTATCTGTTTGCACTCGTTATCATTTCTGTCTACAAGACATCTCCTTCCAGGTACCGTAATTGTTAATTCATATAAAAACATATGAAGGTACAGAATAATTTAATAATTGAATTTAATAAAGAAACATTTGGTACAGTTCTATAGATTATTTTATTTTCCTGAAAATTGTTTCACCAGTTATGGCAGCTTCCGAGTTTGGATTTTTGAACTGACAGTAGTTGATAGAATATCAACCAAGTGATTATTTATTAAATTCAAGTATTAGTAAAGTGTTCTAGCCAAGTGTCGAGCGATCGACCATTTGATCAGTGTAAACAGAATAATTTATGTGAAACGTGCGTCAGGTGAAAATACAATAAGTTTTACTCGCAGAAGTATTTATTATTTGAAGACATATTCATTACATAGGAAACCTGCAAGATACTCAACGAGTTATTTCCAAAGGAATATATTGCAATAAGTGGAATTTGCGTATAAAGTAGTGATTTAACTCTTAGCGTATGATAGCATGTTGCAATGTAAATTTGTCTAAGTAAAGACTGCATGTTCAGACACTGTATAATAGACAACAAGATACATGTCAAATTTGTTAGTTCAAGTTCATTTTTGACAGTAAGAAAAAATAATTAGTGTTGTGAAGTAGTGCGAACATATGCGTAGGCATATGGCGAATGTGCGTGTGCGGTATATGTGACTATGTTACGGGATAATAATAAAAAAAACAGATTAAAATAAATAACTTTTGTGAAAATAAAAATTCTGACACGAGACATACACCAGAATATGCATAAATAAAAGACCTATCGAGTGGTAATATTTGTTAATAAATTAAAGAACAAAATATATGAGTTTATTTACAAAGAAAGTTTTATGACCTCACAGAAAAGTAATAAAATTAGACAAGTTTTATTAAGTTTTATTAAGTATTAAGTTTTATTTGCAAGTTTAGCTGTGTCAGTAGACAGAGTCTTTTACAGGAAGAACGTTATCGTTACTGAAGATGCAGAGTAAGGGAGTGCGTTTAGCCAATGAACGCTCGAGATTTGGCCAAGATCTCATTTTAATTGTGTTTCTCGTCGGATATAATTCAGTCTCGGCTTTGAACTCAATAACGCGTAGTCGTTGCCGCCGGTCTATGACGATAGGTCTACCAAAAGTGCACGAGCACAAGTCAGAAAGTTTGCGAGTAAATTAAACATCGAGTGCTATTGCGGTCTAGTACAAGATTCTCCGCATAGGCATAGAAAGAACACTTCAATTTTGCTGGAGTATTGTGTAGTTTTTATACACAGTATAAATCACTATTAAAAATTAATTCTCTACAAATTGAAGGACCCAACCCGAGAACGACCACGAACGCCGGGCCAAAGAAGGAGATCGCCGTCAAGAAGGAACAACTCTCGCCGCTTACCAGGATCGGACATCGACATCGCATCGTCCATCGTAAATGGGAAGTGAAATTATTTGTATAAACTTTATTAAAAACAGTCATAAACTTAAAGACAAAAAGAACTTGAATAAAGTAAAATTTTATGTAATTAGAATATAGGAGAAAATTATTTTTTAAGTTTGTAAAAAATAGATCAATAGGAACAATTCATTAATTTATTTGTTACCAAAAAAAGTTAATTAATTATATTTGTTATCAGAAACAATAGTAAATTATTATTATAAATTTAAAAAAAACAAATCTTTAATAAATCCAATTTTTCAATATTGAGTACCGACTAATTATTCTATGCGAACCTTGTACATCGCAATATATAAAAAAAATTAACATGCACAGTTTTATATTAAAATTATATTAAAAGTTTAAATTTCATTAAAAATTTAGTGTGTTTTAGAAACTAAACTGTAGATTTTTTACACGTTTGTTATGGAAAACAATAGGTTGAGAGTACGTAGCGCGCAGGTGAATTTTATTATAAAGATTCAAATCGTATTATCTAAGTCCAGTGGCGGATATACATAACGCTAGGGTATGCTGCAGCACCGGGCACCAGGGCCTCAGCTGTCAGAGGGGGCACCATCCAGTCCTAAATCATAAAAACGTTTTAAAGATAATAAATGTGAAAAGACAAAAACAAATTTTGTCCTCAATCCAAAATCATAAAAAGATGTGTGCACACTTTTCGACGATCTTCTAATACAATTGAGCACTTTGTGCCACGAGTTCACAAATTGCGAGAAAGAGGTTTTTTTCAAATCGTCCGAATGAAGATGATAGATTCCATAATATTATACAGTTTGTCCGCTCAAAGTATTAAGTGGATTATTGATTGTATGTATGTGATGTGATGTGATGTATTTTCGAATTTATACATTGCTTATCGCCTGCTTTTCACGATTTCAATAGCTACTTGCGAATCTGAAATAGCATTTTCTGCATTAAAACGATTAAAGATACGTTGAGTTCAAGTATGGGTGATGAGAGATTACCTTCGTTTGAATATTAAAAGCGAGATACTTAAATCGTCAGATTTAGAGAAATTATACTAGAGTGCATTAAGGTAAAATCAAGAAAAATATCGGTATGGAGAACCATACATGACTTCTATGTTCTAAGATTTATATTTAAAATCATTTTCGAAATGAAATATTACCATAGAAACTACTTATTTCTACTTACTGCTTCAGCCTTAACCACAGTACTGAGGTCACTAACGTATACCACCTCACGTTATCGCACTCGATTTTCACTGATGATGGAAGTCGATGGCATTGCCGAAACGTCTGGTTTTGTAGAAAACATTGGACTACGGCCAAACATCCCGGGAAGGAATTTTAACAAAAACTACTTCTTTGTTGCCGATAACGTTGTACACATATATATATATAAATATGCATAAAATTAATGGCTTGTATAAGTTAATGTTTGATCTCCATTAAGTAGTGCTCAAGTTTCCAAAGTTTTAATATTATCATGTCCGTAATTAAAACATCAGAGCAAGTTAAGTGTGTATGAGGGTTGAGGGTACACCGTGGACAAAAATTTTCAACATTTCCTATTGAGCGTTGCTTAGAGTAAAGCTGCCAATCTACAGTGTACGTTTCACAGAACAAACACGGGGAAAAGAAGGAGCGCTCCGAAGTCACTCATGGACTCTCATCATCTTGCAGAGGGTTCATTCCCTAAAGACGAAAAGTCTGTCTATTAATCGTTCCTCTGTAAACACGTGCAGTTACACTGCCCAGCGATCCACAGGAAGCAAATCGCTATCCACGCTGGACACTTTTTCGGCTTGCACGCGTTATGTTGGTGTGGGTTTCGGCACTTTCCATTTAAAAAGCGTGCAAATGTAAGAAAATAAACATGAGTGATGCAGAAATAACGCGAATTGTGTGTGTGTGTGTGTGTGTGTGTGTGTGTGTGTGTGTGTGTGTGTGTGTGTGTGTGTGTGTGTGTGTGTGTGTGTGTGTGTGTGTGTGTGTGTGTGTGTGTGTGTGTGTGTGTGTGTGTGTGTGTGTGTGTGTGTGTGTGTGTGTGTGTGTGTGTGTGTGTGTGTGTGTGTGTGTGTGTGTGTGTGTGTGTGTGTTCCCTGCCTTTTTATTGCAGTAATCATAATAATAAAATGGAAACGTAAACATTACATAATTGAGATATGCTTGCCTGCCACGAACGATACATTTTCTCTCAGACATGATTTACATTAAAATGAAAAAATTATATTTTATTGCCTGGCAACAAAATTATTTTATTTTAACAATTCCATTGTTTGAAAAAGTTTAAATGAATTTTCAAGTACTTTACTGTTGTTAAAACGTAAAAGGTTGCAGGTAAACTACCCCTTCCCCTTAACCGATCTTCACCAAAATCTAAAGGCCTTGAGATCTCTACAATTCAGGGATGTATGCAAAAAATTATTTGATTCTGTTTGAATTTGCGGCTATTATCGTTTGCCATAGAAAATTACCCTTCATAAAAAAACGTTGCTGTAAACTACCCCTTCCCCTCAACCGATCTTCACCAAAACCAATAGGTCTTGAGTACTCTACAAATCAGGGGTGTATGCAAAAAATTATTTGATTCTGTTTGAATTTGCGGCTGTTATCGTTTGCCATAGAAAAAATATCTATAGACAGATAGACAGACAGACACACACACACAGACACTTTTCGAAAAACGACTTTTTTCATGTTTTGAGTGTAGTACAATCAGAATCTGCAATAATCTCGAACACGATTTTTTTTGCCATCACCATACTTCCATTTCCTTAAGGAACATGGAAGTAAAAATGGATGGATTAGTATTTTCTAAGCTTAAGTACTGCTATGCTAATATTGTAATCACTATTTAGTAAATATTTGAGACTTTAATAAAAATAATTTTTAAATGATTTGTGCCATTTATCAGTATAAGTAATGGATAAAAGGTTGAAATTTGAATCGGTGGTTGGGGGGGGGGGTTAAATCCGACCCTGATTAAGTAGGGTTACCATACGTCCTCTTTTTCCCGGACACGTCCTCTTTTTTAGTGTTAAAAATCTGTCCGAGAGAATTCTTTAAAAAAAACAGGAAAATGTCCTCTTTTTCGAAGTTTTTAAAGAATTTACCCTGATTTGTATGATATCGACCTTTCTAGTCAGTTATGCTGTAAATATTTTAAGGAAAGTCCAACATCCTCTTGTTATTTAGAACTTTTGAAAATTGTTGAGTATTTTTATTCCATTCCGAGTAAAAACTCTTATTACAGAACGAGTATTTTCTCTGATCAGTTCACAGTGGACCAAAAAGAGAGAAATAGTTTAATGGTAGAAAATGTTAAATGTTAAAGGACTACTTTAAAAGCCTTTCATGTGTTCAGTTCTATGATAATTTATTAGACAATTAAAAGCTTTTGATGGAAATTGGTTGATCTGATGAATACCAATGCCACCACAAAGACATAGTTGAACATTTAGACTGTGAATCCGATTCAGACTGATTAGTATTAAATTAATTATTGCTACGATTAAAAATAAATATAGCAAATATTCTTTTCCTATATAAGTTCAGCTTCTGACTAATGGTTTTAAGTTCTGTTTGTAAACATTTATTATATCACAAAAATTAAATTGTTTATTGTATAAGTTCTGTAAACATGCCTAACTTAATCACGAATTAAGCGAGACTATCTCTATATCATTACAGTCTCAACCACATCAATGGAGTGAATTACCAGACACCATGCTGACACTGATGTTGGCCTCCGATAGAGAGGCCGAAACGTCTGTCAGCACAGACTGTAGGCCACGGCCTAACAGTGTGGACGCAGCGCCGCCCGTGAAAGCTTTAAGAACGATATTGGCTATGATAAGAATTATGATATTGACGTTAAGTTAGGTACGTTTCACACGATCTGTGGGACAATCAACCGTATTTTTAGTAACAAGGAATGTCAAGATTCAAACATTAACGTTTGACAACGTTATGGGGGTTCCTGCAGTGTCCTGTGGGGGTGAAGTATGGACAACAACCAAGAAAACAGAAAGTAAAATACAGGCCTCGCGTTCTTAGGAGGAGTTAAATTGGAAGAAGACAAAAATGTAATGTATCTAAACTCCCTCTCTCCTAAAAAATTACCCTTGATAAAAAAAACGCTGCAGGTAAACTACCCCTTTCCCTTAACCGATCTTCTCCGAAAACAATAGGTCTTGAGTAGGCCTACTCCACAATTCAGGGCTGTATGCAAAAAAAAATTATTTGATTCTGTTTGAATTTGCGGCTGTTATCGTTTGCCATAGAAAATAGCCTTGTTAAAACATAAAACGTAGCAGGTAAACTACCCCTTTCCCTTAACCGATCTTCACCAAAAACAATAGGTCTTGAGTACTCTACAATTCAGGGCTGTATGCAAAAACTTATTTGATTCTGTTTGAATTTGCGGCTGTTATCGTTTGCCATAGAAAATACCCTTGTTAAAACATAAAACGTAGCTGGTAAACCTACCCCTTTCCCTTAACCGATCTTCACCAAAAACAATAGGTCTTGAGTAATCTACAATTCAGGGCTGTATGCAAAAACTTATTTGATTCTGTTTGAATTTGCGGCTGTTATCGTTTGCCATAGAAAAAAAATCTATAGACAGATAGACACACAGACAGACACACACAGCACTTTTCGAAAAATGACTTTTTTTCATGTTTTGAGTGTAGTACAATCAGAATCTGCAATGTTTTAATATTTGTTTTTCTTCTGAATTGTAAAAAATACTGTTGGGCAAGCATTTAAAATTAATTCTTATAAAAGATATTTTTGTATATGTGTTTATACATATTTTAATTCAAGTCATGAATTACATTTTTGATACTGTAACGTTTTAATTTTAATATTTAAAAAAAAAATAAAAATCTAACAAGTCCTTTCTGGAAAAGGATAATATATGTAATTAGGCCCTATACTCGAAATATCGATCGATACCAATCTTGAACTATGTCGATAGGCTTCTGCTGTTTTAAACAAATACAAATTGTCTTAGAAATTCCACAAACTATAGTGTATTTTTTAATAAATATTTAGTATTTGTATTTTTTATCTTGTAAGCGACGCAGATTAAACATTTTTAAGTGGGATGCAATACCTTTGCGGTTGTTGTCATATCAAAAACTTTTGTGGACAAGACTGAATTAAAAATCAATCCATTATTACGACACTATTTCATTAAACTCTCTCCCTCTCTCTATTTATGCACGTAAGCATTCAAAGAATTTCGACGAAACCGAAACATCGAAGCATGATAATGTTTTTAGGCTTTGAAACGTATAATGTGGATTACGTTTGGTGGATTACGTAAATCATTTCCAAACCACAGACGATCACAAACAGAACATGTAAAACCAAATTTATTCTCACTAAAACGTTCGCTAAACTCAATGTCAGCAGCGATTATTTCTGTCTTGACGCATGTACATATCAAATTTCTAGACTGTGGGGAATCGAAAGTGTGGAAGCGTCACGTTTTTCGATGACGTTTTTGTGGAATGACCCCCAGTCTAAAAACATTATCATGTTAAAATGCCTAATTTAATCACGAATACTTTCTTAGCCATAATGTATAGTGTTTTTACTGTCAAATTTTTTTTGACATTGGATCCGTAAAGTAATGCTCAAACTGTGACTTTACGGATTAAGTGAGGAATGCCTGCATAATGTGCGCAGATCACGGAGCCAAACAAATGGCGACGTGTAGCGGGATCCATTGTTGGCACGTTAAGGAACGCCAGTGCGTGGGGTAGGCTGTCCTTGACTCCGTCCGTCCTTGTCCAGGTCCTTGTACCTTACTGAATGCACTGCACTGCATCGCCTGGCCTGCCGCGTACCGTTGCAACTGCATCACTCTCTCTCTTTCTCTCTCTCTCCCTCCCTCTCCTTCCTCGCATAACCACAAGTTTCTTTATTGAATTTATTACCCATCTACTAACGGAGCCGCGTCTATTTAACTTTATATTTTATATTATTTCAAATGCAATAAATTACATACAATTTATATATTTAAATTAATGTAATAAATTACATTCTATTTTGGATACTCGTGAAATTATAGCAAGAATGGCTAAAGCGAAAGAGGCATTTAATGGGAAGGAAAGACTGCTGTGTGGCAAAATTAATAAGAATTTAAGGAAAGGTTGGCCAAATGTTATGTGTTGAGCGTTGCTTTATAATATGGTGCAGAGACATGGACACTGAGGAAGGAAGATGAGAAAAGATTAGAAGCATTTGAGATGTGGGTTTGGCGAGCAATGGAAAAAGTAAGGTGGGTTGATAAAGTAGAGAATGATGAAGTTTTAAGAAGAATAGGGGGAGAGAGAAGAATCCAGAGAGTAATAGAAAATAGGAAAAGGAATTGGTTAGGTCATTGTTTAAGAAGAGACTGCTTGCTTACAACTGCCACGGAGGGTGAAAATGGATACAGAGGCATTTAATGGGAAGAAAAGACTGCTGTGTGGCAAAATTAATACGAATTTAAGAAAAAGGTTGCCCAAATGTTATGTGTGGAGCATTGCTTCATATGGTGCAAAGACATGGATACTGAGGAAATAGGATGAGAAAACATTATAAGCATTTGAGATGTGGGTTTAGCGAGCAGTGGAGAAAGTGAGGTGGGTTGATAAAGTAAGGAATGATGAAGTTTCAAGAAGAATAGTAGAAGAGAGAAGAACCCTGAAGATAGTAGAAAATAGGAAAAGGAATTGGTTAGGTCATTGTTTAAGAAGAGAATGCTTGCTTACAACTGCCATGGAGGGTGTCATAGAAGGAGAGAAAATAAGAGGGCGTAGAAGAATGAAGTTAATAGATAGTATTAAAATCAGAGGGTGTTACGAAGAAACGAAAAACCTGGCATGCGATAGGACAGCTTGGAGAGTTCTTACCATTTGAAGACCTGTCTTAGGGCAGAACACAAAATAATAATAATTTAGCGACTTAATTGGTGTCTTGTATTTTGTTTTCCACTACACCATACGACGATCAGTAGACCGTCGTAACACTACTGATAAGGAAACTTTATTGGTTTAACAGGCTTTTTGTTATTAACTTAATGTTCTCTATGAAGAGGAATCTTATCATATGAAATGCACCGTAATTATTACTGATACCACACACGACATATTTTAATTACCGCGTTTTGTGTCATAGAAAGTGTTGAACGTTATCCCGCTTACTTTTCATGTTTTTCTAAGAGTGGTGTTCCATATCAAAATGGCACTTGTTTTAATATTTGTTTTTCTTCTGAGTTGTAAAAAATACTGTTGGGTAAGCCAATAAAGGAATTGGTTAGTTCATTGTTTAAGAAGAGACTGCTTGCTTACAACTGCCATGGAGGGTGCCATAGAAGGAAAAAAAAGAAGAAGGCACAGAAGAATGAAGTTAATAGATAGCATTAAAATCAGAGGGTGTTACGAAGAAACAAAAAGACTGGCATGCGATAGGACAGCTTGGAGGTCTTTTACCATATGAATACCTGTCTTAGGGCAGAACACCAAATAATAATAATTTTTGATACTATGTATAAGGTCTACGCTAGAATAATAAATGGGAGACTGAACCCAATAGCTGGCGCTTTAATATCAGAAGAACAATGTGGCTTCAGGAAGGGAAGATCATGCATAGATGCTATCTTTACACTTAAATTAATAATTTAAAATAGAAGAGACTTTAACTTGGAGACGCATCTAGCATTCACAGATGTGTCGAAAGCTTTTGATAATGTGAAACGTTCGCTACTCTGGAATATAATGGAACGAAGGGGTTTCCCTTCGCAAGTTCCTAGGAGCTTATATTACAAGACAACGGTTGTCGTAGATTTGAAAGGTAAATTATCAGAAGATATCGCTACAAATAAAGGCGTGAGACAAGGGTACCCTATTTCACCGATACTTTTTAATATCTACATGGACGACATATTCCGGCGATGGACAGCTAAAGTTAACTCGGGAATATCACTTCAGCGAATTCATGTGAATTCATCATTTTTTATGCAGATGACAAGGTAATTATACAGAAAACAGAAGACTAATTACAGCGGGCGACATTTGCGTTCAATAGCACCATACAGCACTATGGGCTACAGATCTCTGCTACAAAATCTAAAACGATGACATTTAATGGCAGGTATCCTATAAGACCTAAGATAGTCGTGAATAATCAGATTTTGGATCAGGTTAGTCATTTAAATTACCTGGGTTGTGATATCTCATATGAAACTGATATTGATTGGGATAGTAAGCTAACAAAATTTAGACTCATCTGTGGAACGATTCATTGGTACCTGAAAAATAAAACACGGAAGGATAGCCGAATGAAATTATACAAAACTGTGGCTGTCCCCACATTCCTGTATGCTAGTGAGACATGGACTTTTGGTAAAAGGGACTTACAGAGGATTCAGGCAGCTGAAATTTCTAAGAGGGACGTAAGGTTGTTCTCTCCTGGATCGGAGAAGGAACGAGGATATTAGACGCGAATTAAACTTTTTATCGTTGCACCAGAAGATTGATGGGAAGAGAGATGTCCGTAAACCGAGGAGGAGATGGATTCCGGAACGGGTCTAGCGATGATGATG
>CM068368.1:20904519-20939519 GCA_034769895.1 Magicicada septendecula
TTCTCTATGTTTCCGTCGCCCATACAACCGCCTACACGTTGTACCTGAGCGTGGGCGGATTGCGCAACCGTGACACCCACACAAGACAATAGCCGTTGATAAACTCTACCCATACGTTGTTTTAGTGGTTGTATCAAATCCGTCGCTTAATTTGGTGAAGCATGGCTGGAGGGGGGGTACGTTCTTCCTACACATAACGTGCGAAACGTTCAGTGGGAAATTATGTCTGAAAAGCCGCTGTCTCTGTATGTAGTACTTTTGCAATTAATAACTGACTACTATACATTGTGACAGGTTTGTGTGTTGAGTGAATATCATCACGGTCAGTCCATCATTCACTACTTCGGGACATTGTCCGCTATTGAACAAACGCCTCAGTCCTCGCACACTTATCTGGTAACATTTAAAGAAGTGGAGAACACAATTAAATGAAACGAGATCTGCACGCATCATCTCCTTCACAAAATGCCACGCGACAACGTCAATTGTGAAATTAAACAACAAGGCTATCCCGGTAGCCGACTCTGTAAAATACTTGGGCATCCACCTAGACAAAAAACTGACTTGGCGCAACCACATTTTGGATGAAGAGAAAACAACTGGACACCAAGTTTCGCAAGCATTATAGGCTCCTGGGCAGAACATCATTACTGTCAATACGAAACGCGCTGTTGGTTTACAACGCTGTATTCAAGCCTGTGTGGACATGTGGCTTACAGCTTGGGGAACTGCATATAAATACAATATCGCCATAATGGAAAGGTTTCAGACCAAGGTGTTGCGTGCCATAACCAACGCACCGTGGTTTATCAGCAACAAATACATCTATAGAGACCTGGACCTGCCCTCAGTCAGTGAAACCATTGCGATGTTCAGCGAAAGACATGTGAAACGACTTGAAGAGCACACAAATCCTTTAGCCATAAATCTACTGGACAACAGCCTACAGACAAGACGTCTAAAGTTAACATTTCCTCTGGACTTACCTAGACTCTAACACTATAAATCTGTTGTACATAATGTGTTACTTTTAATTATTCATACAGAGAACTAGTCAATGGACTAGTTGTCTTCATACCATGCATTCTGTAAACAATTATGATTATTGTTATGTATTAACAGATTGCATAAATAAACGTAAAAAAATCAGTTAACAATATTGTTATACGATCTCGCGGGTCGTCTATTGTACAGTGGAAACAAAATAAAGACACTAGTTAAGTCACTAATTACCAGCTTTAATTAATCACAAATAGCAATTTGCAACCAACAATGCACTCTCATACAATAGTTCAAGTTAAATTTGTCCACAGGCAACAATAATGTCAATTGTTAGAGTTCCGCACTAATTATAACACAATAATCACCTTCCACAACAATCACTTGATCCGCACTCTACAATATTACCACGTGTAACTAACTGACTAAGCCGGCCGCTGTTGCTAATGTAGGTCCCGCAGACGTTTCAGAATAATTTTCTATACTCCTGGCGGCATGCCAACATAATTTGTGTAGTGAATAGTGCTCTCTAACAGTCTGGAACTATCTCTACATCATCACGGACTCTACCACATCACTGGAGTGAATTAACAGACACCATGCGAGTTGTCATCGACACTGGTGTTGGCCTCCGATGATGACCCCGAAACGTCTGTCAGCACAGACTCCTAACAGCCCAACCAACTATGTGGACGCCGCACCGGCCGCGAAAGCCTTAAGAACGATATTGGCTATGATTGTAATTATTGTATTGATGTTAAAATAGGTACATTTCAAACGATCTATGGGACAATCAACCGTATTTTTAGTAAGAAGGAACGTCAAGATTCAAAATTGAAGTTTTAAAAAGTTGTGGGGGTTCCTGCACTGTCCTATGGGTGTGAATTATGGAGAACAATCAAGAAACGAGAAAGTAAAATGCCTCGGAAACGGCGTTCTTATGAGGAGTTAAAAGTTGTTTTAACTTGACCGTAATGCGGCCATGAGAGAAGAGTTACAAGTTTTTTAACTTAAATGAAAAATTAAAAGATGACAAACAACGGTCGGAAAGGACACTTAGAAAGAATGTCAGATTCCAGGCTGGCCAAACAAGTGTATAAATACAAACCTATAGGACACAGGTATGTGAGTAGACCCAGGATGAGGCAGCTGGAGGATCTGTGAAGGCGGAAAAGGCAGTACATTACCTATGCCGCGATGTGAAGATGATGACGATGGCTGGAGACACTAAAGTCTTCTACACCCACAGCATTAGTGTTTGTTCTACCTGAATGTAAAACACCGCGATTACTCACTCGATTGGCTAAGTGTAGTAACTGTTAGAGGTATGTTTGCCTAAATAAAGAATTTAGAAATTCAAGATACTCTGAATTATTGGTTTATTGAATATAACATTATACTTTTGTAAATTAATATCAGTTTATAGTTTGAACAAATTTAGTACTTCAAGAACTTACTAAGCTAAAACATTTATTATAACTTCAAGTTAACTCAAATCTAACAACCAATTAACACGTACAATACGGCACAAGCTACAAGCTCGAGCCAAGCGAAGCCAAGCAGTTCGCTGGAACTGATGCTTTTACATTGTGCCCTGTCAGTTTTTATAGTGTACTTGTTTACTATTCTGATTACTAGAATAAATGAGAAAGTATCCTTTAGCAAGTCTTAGGTCTTTCTAGAGTAAACAAAATATTTTCATGTATAGTTATATAAAGCGTTACATAAGTAAGAACAAACACAGGTTGTCCTAAATCCCCCTTACAGCTAAACACATCAATTGGTAAACCGTACAGTTACTTATAGAATAACAAATAAACTAACGATAATATTATAACAGTGTTACTATTGCTTCACATCTAATTACAGTTCCTTAATAAACCGTATTTTTAGTAACAAGGAAAGTCAGGATTCAAAATTAAAGTTTTTACAAAGTTGTGGCGGTTCCTGTACTATGGTTGTGAGTTATGGACAACAACCAAGAAACAAGAAATTAAAATACAGGTTTCAGAAGATATACATCTCCTCTCCATTACTTCACTTGAAGTTACGATTTGGTTGTACACATTAATTAATCCTTTACCGGGCTGTGATACCTTGTTCCCGCTCTATTGACGATGGCCGCCATGGGTGCGGCCGAAACGTCTAGCACTTCAAGAAATATTAACAAGAAATATTCAAGAAATACACACACCAGTTATTGTATAATCAAAATTGGAATAATAATAATAATAAACAATACAAACCGATAACAATAAACTTGGAAACGATACAAATCTTTAAATAGCCCGTTAAAGATGTCTGACAACTCTGGTCATCAGAGTTTCTGTTATGGGAAGCACTCGTTACCTATTTAGTGTCTATTTAAGAGGAAACGAATGGAAAACCCTTTTTCACTATGTGAGATTCAGTCAGGAAAGTAGAGAGGATTAAACTCAGAGTTAGGAACGAAGCCGCGGTCGCTGTGATGTGCTGTGCGATAAAATACGTACAAAATTTTTAATTAATTCCGCTAGGAAGCGCTGTTGTTTGTGACCGTATTAAACAGGCCTACTACTACAAATTGTATAATTAATTCAACATTAAATCCGGTCGCAGTCCCAGCGTAGCTGCGTTTACGTGAATCGATATCAGGTGAACCTTTTCTAGATACTGGATTCAGAATCTCTCTCTCTCTCTCTCTCTCTCTCTCTCTCTCTCTCTCTCTCTCTCTCTCTCTCTCTCTCTCTCTCTCTCTCTCTCTCTCTCTCTCCCTCTGTATCACTCTGCTTTTATTTCTCGTCCACGGCCGTAGGATGGGCATAGAAACAGCACAAGGGAAATAGACTTCACCATTTTCTCGACCAAGTCATTATAACACAGAATGGACAAGAACCGTCTAACTGTGGCTGCTTTGAGTTATCACCCTACTGGGAAGAGAGATGTCGGTAGACCGAGTAGGAGATGGGTTCCGGAACAGGTCTAAAGCCTAGTCCTTGGAGTGGTGATGATAATGATTATGATGAAAAACAATTTAAAGGTATTTAAGACAATTAACTACTTGTAAAAACGTTTGATGTAATATACGCTACTATAGCTAGAATATAGCAAAATAGAGGGGTCTCATTTTTTGGAGAATTACTCATTTTTCTTATTAGAGACAAGTTATAGTAAATATTTTTTTGCCCGTGAAATGAACGAGAAGACACAAATGAGAGCAGAGTGTTAATAGTGATATTGGGTTGTCGTGCTAAGAGGAGGGTTGCGAGGGGGTCTGTTGGTGGCTGGTGATTGATTATAACCGACTCTACAGTAGAACCCCGACAACCCCGGTTTAAAAATCGCATTCTTAAGGTGTTCTGAACTTGACCCTATAAAGGATGAGGCCACAAGAAAAATGTTACAAGTTTTTAACTTGACTTAAAAATTAAAAGATTACAAACAATGATGGAATGAACACAAGTTGAGTACTGGCTGCTGTGTGTGTCCAAGTTCAAAGACACTTCCAACAACGCCACTACTTAGTTTTAATAAAGAACAAACGTCAGCGGCCAGTTTATAGACTCATTTCGTTAAGCCTATTAAGCGGGCACAGGTCTGAATGTCTGAATAGTTTACTGTTGTTGGTTCGCGGAAGCAGGGGTCGCGGACCTGCCGCTGCGCAGTCGGTTGCTTACCGGCGGCGATCAACATATCACTCACCTCACCGGCGCGGCGAGGACTCCTCAGTCTCGAGAACCACATTGAAACGAACGCAATCGTTTGTAAATTACGTCACACAGTAATTGACGTTCACCATATACGTACGAGACTGACTGACGAATAAGAGGAAAAAAATTCAATATACGATACAAAACGTAGAAACCAAAACAGTGATGGGAGTTGGCGTGTAATGTTACTGTAATTAATTTAACAGTCGCCTAATAATTTTGTCATGTGTAGAAAAATAATTTACTGTATAATTTTCAGCAATTTATTCGCACTGTATTTTACACACATGCGAGTATGCACGTGTCTTTGTCTTTTATTTAAGAATAAACCTCAGACCTGTGGGTTTTCTCTCCACCCCAACATTACATCAATAATCTAAAATATACATCATCATCATCACAACACGTTGTTAAGGAGTAGTGTCCGTTCAACACGTTGAATAGCCGTTACGAACTAGCACAGCGATAAAGGGGTAAGCTTTGTAAAAGGTAAACAGATTAATTACATCGTGTTGGGTAAAGTTGAAAGCATTGTCCTTAACGTGGTATTGATGGTGCGGGGCGGAGGAAGGAGTATTTGTTGCGGGGGCTTCAAAGTCGGCTAATCAATCACCGGTTACGCAACCACCCCCACACACTCACACAACCGTCCAATTCACAGTATCACTATTAACACTATCCTCTTCGCTCCCCCTTACTACTCTCTAGCTTTCTCTTGCAAACCACATACACACATCCTTGGCTCTACAGTCCAGATCAATTCTTGGCCACCAAAAGAAATTGTCTTCACTTATTCCTGTTCTCAGCCATCCGCCACCAATTCACTGCGCCCAGCTTCCTCGCATCACTGCCGACCTGGTCCAACCATCTGTTCTTCGGCCTTCCAATCTTCCCTTCTCCTATTGGCCTGTGTTCCGTAATTCGTTTTGCCGTACGTTCATCATCCGTTCTCTGAACGTGCCCTGCCCATCTTAATCTATTAATTTTGGCAAATCGAACAACCGTAATGTTATTGTACTTAGCATATAATCCATTAATATTTCTCTTTCTCCAGACTCCGTCCTGTTGAATTGGCCCATAAATCCTTCTTATTATCTTCCTTTCAAACACACCCAGCCTCTTTTCATCAGTGTTATTGAGTACCCAGCGCTCAGAGCCATATGCCAATGCAGGCCTTACCAATGTTTTATAAAGCCTGGCTTTAGTTTCTGTGGTTAATAGTCTTGATTTAAAATGTTTATTCGGCCGGTAACAGCTTCTGTTAGCAGCCAGAATTCTTCTTTCAATTTCTTTTGTGCAGTTATTCTCAGCATCGAATAGTATGTCCCCAGATATACGAAGCCTTTTACTCTTCCAAAATTATAGCCATCTATAATCAGGCCCGGTTTTCCCACTAGGCACGTGCCTAGGGGCGGCAGGCTTGGGGGGGCGGCACGAGGTGAAAAGCCATTTGTGTAATTTGGGATCTTATTCAATCACTCTTAAGTTATTTGTTCTATTTATCCAAGTTACATTACTTTCATTGATTTTTACTATGTTTGATGATAAAACCAAACCATGTAGGTTTATAAATAAACCTATAAAAAGAAAGTAGGCCTACGTATATTACTTGTTATAAAACTAATCTAAGTGTTACTAAAGTGTACACGTAAATAAATATTAATAAAAGTAAAAAAATGTAGTCTTTTTCACAATTCCATCACATTTCCCTTTTAGATTTAAAATCAAATGAGATATTTGAAATGACTATTTTCAGCAACTTTATTTCAGCAGCCAAGGAGAATTGAATATATAGAAGATACTTGTTGGGAGGGGGACTAACAATAGTGCCTAGGGGCGGCAGGACACATAAATCCGGGCCTGTCTATAATTTTATATTTGTAATATTATCATTACTGCTTCCCACAGCCAAAAACTTTGTTTTATTTTCATGTGTAACAAGCCACATACTCTTATCCAATGATTCAATTCCTCTAAAGGTATTCTTCAGATTATTTTCATTTTTCAGACTACATATTTTCACTACAATTTGCCCCCAATATCAAACGATCTGGTTTATCACTCGTAGGTTTCTGTGCTTGCCATTTGCAATCACAACAGTTTTCCGTTATATCTCGCAAATAAAACATATTATGGATTAAAAAAGCACCTGGCATTTAACTTCATCTGAAGAAGCACGAAATGCAAAATTACAAAACACTTATCAGGCAAGTACCTGACATATGCGTCAGATACCTGGACAATGACAAAAAACAGCGAGAGACCTCTAGGTTTCTGTGAAAGACGGCTACAAAAAACGATATTTAGAGGAGTACAAGACAATGGAATGTGGCGCAGGCGCTATAATTATAAACTAAAACATCTTTACTGGACATTGTCAGGATAATCAAAATGTACGGCCTAAGGTGGGTTGGACACATAGAGAGAATGGAGGAAGGACAGCCTACGGCCTACGGTTTCCAGAAACCAATGGATAGTAGAAGATGGGGGGAAGACCCCGAAGTAGAGGAAAGTAGAAGTAGATTCAAAGACCAGATAGAGGAGGACCTTGGATAGCTGAACATAAGAAACTGGAAAGCCAGGGCATGCAATAGGGTGGAATGGAATCGGCTCTTGGAGCAGGCCAAGACCCACCAAGGGTTGTAGAGCCACGGCTGATGATGATGACCACTTTTCCGTTGGCGTTGATGTCATGCTGGCCCCTGTTTTGTCGATTCTACGAAATGTTATGTTATGTTATGTTATGTTATGTTACGTAAACGGAACGTTCTACAAGTATCTCGACTATCCCAGGTGAGCCCAGCTATAATGTGTGTGTGCGTACATATTGCTGCTCCTTTGAGATGAAAGACAATTACGTGACACTTGTCATGCGTCAACAATCGAGACTATTCCAGACCGCGCGGTCAGCGTACTGAGTTCAAGGACATTGTTTCTAGCGGGTTCGAGACCCCCTGTTTGGTTAACGCGTCACCCAAAGTGACAGATTATTCTGGCATCTCAGCGGGGTATAAATACAAGAATTCAGCGACGCTTAGTTACAGTTTACGTCGGCGATTACTCAGTGCGTTTAAGTGGCGATTTATTCAAGTGAGGTTCGAAGTATTGTGGCGAAGTGTTGTTGTGCGATTATTGTGCGGGACTCTGTTAGTTGCGTGTGAACAAATAACTTGAATTATTGTACGAGTATAATGTTGTTGATTAACTGGTTGATTACAAACTGTTAACTGAGATAATTAAAGCTGGTTTTTAGTGACTTTTAGTGACTTTTTAGTGGTTTAAGTGAAGATATGTCCTGCGCTCGTGAAATTAGAGCAAGAATTGCTGTAGCGAAAGAGGCATTTAATGGGAAGAAAAGACTGCTGTGTGGCAATATTAATACGAATTTAAGAAAAATGTTGCCCAAATGTTATGCGTGGAGCATTGCTTCATATGGTACAAAGACATGGACACTGAGGAAATAGGATGAGAAAAAATTAAAAGCATTTGAGACGTGGGTTTGGCGAGCAGTGGAGAAAGTGAGGTGGGTTGATAAAGTAAGGGATTATGAAGTTTCAAGAAGAATAGTAGAAGAGACAAGAATCCTGAAGATAATAGAAAATAGGAAATTGGTTAGGTCATTGTTTAAGTAGAGACTGCTTGCTTACAACTGCCATGAAGGGTCTCATAGAAGGAGAAAAAATAAGAGGGCGTAGAAGAATGAAGTTAATAGATAGCATTAAAATCAGATGGTGTTACGAAGAAACGAAAAAACTGGCATGCAATAGGACAGCTTGGAGAGTTCTTGCCATTTGAAGACCTGTCTTAGGGCAGAACACAAAATAATAATAATTTAGTGACTTAATTGGTGTCTTGTATTTTGTTTTCCACTGCACCATACGACGATCAGTAGACCGTCGTAACACTACTGATAAGGAACCTTTATTGGTTTAACAGGCTTTTTGTTATTAGCTTAATGTTCTCTATGAAGAGTAATCTTATCATATGAAATCCACCGTAATTATTACTGATACCACACACGACATATTTTAATTACCGCGTTTTGTGTCATAGAATGTATTGAACGTTATCCCGCTTACTGTTCATGTTATTCTAAGAGTGGTGTTCCATATCAAAATGGCACTTGTTTTAATATTTGTTTTTCTTCTGAGTTGTAAAAAATACTGTTGGGTAAGCATTTAAAATTAATTCTTATAAAAGACATTTTTGTATATGTGTATATGCATATTTGTAATTCAAGTCATGAATTACATTTTTGGTACTGTAACGTTTTAATTTTAATATTAAAAAAAAATTAAAAATCTAACAAGTCCTTTCTGGGAAAGGATAATATATGTAATTAGACCCTATACTCGAAATATCGATCGATACCAATCTTGAACTATGTCGATAGGCTTCTGCTGTTTTAAACAAATACAAATTGTCTTAGAAATTCCACAAACTATAGTGTATTTTTTAATAAATATTTAGTATTTGTATTTTTTATCTTGTAAGCAACGCAGATTAAACATTTTTAAGTGGGATGTAATACCTTTGCGGTTGTTGTCATATCAAAAACTTTTGTGGACAAGACTGAATTAAAAATCAATCCATTATTACGGCACTATTTCATTAAACTCTCTCCTTCTCTCTATTTATGCACCTAAGCATTCAAAGAATTTCGACGAAACCGAAACATCGAAGCATGATAAATGTTTTTAGGCTTTTGAAACTATAATGTGGATTACGTGAATCATTTCCAAACCACAGACATGTAAAACCAAATTTTATTCTCACTAAAACGTTTGCTAACCTCAATGTCAGCTGCGATTATTTCTGTCTTGATGCGTTTACATGTCAAATTTCTAGACTGTGGGGAATCGAAAGTGTGGAAGCGTCACGTTTTTCGATGACGTTTTTGTGGAATGACCCCCAGCCTAAAAACTTTATCATGTTAATAAACAAAATTAAAAATCTAATAAGTCTCTTTATTATAAAACTAAAACAACTTAACTTATAAACCAAAACTAAACTTTTGTTTAACCAAAACATAACTTATAAATCAAGAAGGCTGTGCTGATTTCATGACGCAAAGTTGCTCTACAGCTCTACGAGTGGAGCGTTGCAGGACGTTTTGCAACCGCCTAGGTACCATTGGGAACATAGGGCAGTTCTGAAGAGGAGCGCACGTCCTCCCATATGTTTGTGTATATAGTAATCTCTGTCATATAATGTTCAAGTTTCAAACGGCCTACAACCACCATCCTGCGCGCCACATTTGAATTGTACGCGAACATAACCACTTAGGATATAATACGTTTTCCGTTAAAATTTATGATACTTTAGCTGCTGAATGTTTTATTACATTATTTTCTAGTTTAGTTATTCTATATTGGTGGCTGTGCAACGCTGCAACCATAGCACCAGCCGCAACTGATATATTCCCAATTAATGTGATATTCTTGTAGAGCTAATATCCATTTAGTTAATCGGCCATGACTTAATTTACATTCTTTAAAAATGATATCGACTTGTGGTCCGACCTGACAGTGATTGGATATCCTAGAATATATGTCCTAAATTTATTGCAGGCAAATACTACGCTAACTCCTTTTCAGTTACATTGTAATTCCGTTCACAACTATTCAGCACTCTACTAGTAAAACTAATAACCAGGTGCTTCCCTTCTTCGTCTTCTTGATATAACTCCGCTTCCAGACTTAGGTTGCTTTGGTTGTAGGTTGTACAACCTGCCCCCCCCCCCAATTTGTGTAGTAATATTATTTAAACATTCATTTTTAGATTTCTTTATCTGTGTCGGTGGTTTTTTTTACAAACCAAGTACTATGAGAGTCCACAAATTAAAGTGTATGTTTAAAATAAATTGTAAGAATTTGTGTGTTTTTATTTTGTTTGTAGGGAGAACGGGATCAAGTACCTACATAAGGTTGGATGTAACACGTTTGATATGGTTATCAAATCTGCTGCGTATGTTGACAAAACTGTATTGATAAAGGAATTTTTAAATAACGAGTTTGTTCTGCTTACAACCCCATGTTGTGAAGCTTGAAAGCGCTAATCGGAATAATTTTTCTATAGTGGTGTGCAACAGTGTTAATTATGTTCGAAATTTATTTTTTGAGGTTGAACGTAAACAACGTTTATTTAGAGAACATATTATGGATAAAAAGAGAAAACACTTTTGCGATAGTGGGGAGGGGGAGTAATGTGTGACAGTGTGAAGGTGGGGGGGAGGATCGTGGTGGTGCGTCAGAGATTGGATATTTGAGTGCGACTGATCAAAGACTACACAAGTTGTGCAAGTGATCGAACGAGAGGTGATTTTTAATTTGATTCCATCGCTGTCCGCTTGGGAGTGTTGTAGTTTTGCAATATCAAACGAAGCAACATAACGCGATTAAATTTAATAGTTTCTTCGTTTTGAAAACACTCAGACTATTGGAACCACTTTATTGTTCATTTATTTCTCTACATCCCTACGTTAAATGATTTTCCCTTTCTTCATCTTATTATTTGAACTAGCAGTCTCTGCATTTCCACTTTGTCGCGTTTACTTGCTAAACTCGCTACTTGCCGAGTTCCGGACGAGAGCTGTCAATGTATTAACCATTTTCAAGTAGTAAACCACAACGTTTTTAGTATTTAAACATTTTCAAGAGGGTTGGTGAATTTATCTCCTGTTTCCATGAAATGCGTAGCGTATAGTGAATCAGTAGTCCTATCTCCTTCTCTCCTTGGGTGTTCTCTCAACCTAACCTCAAATTTACGTCCAGTTTCGCCCACGTACACTTTATCAAATTCTTTAAATTTTAATTTGTATACCCCGCTCTTCTATAATATAGTCTAGGTGTTTTATAACGTGTCGGCTACGTTATAATCCAGGGAACCCGTGATAATTGACTCTGGCCAATTATACAGGCTGCCTACGTTGTAACAAACTGAAAAATTAAACACATCACTAACAATGATTATAAGTACTCTAATAAAAGGAAACAGGGGAGGGAATTTTGCTGATTTATGCACTCAATTTAGTATGTAACAAAGATGACATCCCTTTATTTACGTATGATAGATAATACATTACAAATAAAATTTTTTACTTACACAGAAATTGTAAAGGGGTTTTCTGTATTAAAAAATGATCACACAGATCATGTATTTTACCTCGGATCCGAGTCTCTTTTAATCTAGTTAAGAAGTTTCAAATTTACTCTACTTCTTTAGTCAATTACATTATTACTTAAAATACCATTTGAAGAATGGTTTCATTTAGTTGAGCGATGTTTCAAAGTTACATCACAAGAGTTATGTTACAACGTATGATTTCTGAAATTACTTGTTACACCATAGTAATGCTTAACGCTTAGAGATTGTCATTTAAAAGTCTTTTTCATTTATAATTGCTTATATTTTAAAAGATAGATTATTCACGGAAGACGAGCTTCCGCGTCACCTCTAGTTAAATGTTATCAGTCCATGTTCTGCCGCGTGATTCTTCTGTACTCTCTTAGTCGTGGGTTGTCATCGTGGTAGTCTTTTCAGTGGATGTCCTCGGAGTCAACTAATGATGAAGTGGATGTTATGGTGTCACCTAGCGTGAAGTCGTCCTGTTTCTCAGCGGTAGTGCAAATGCAGTTGAGGTCTTAGTCTTCACTATTCACAGTTATTCACATCATATTTGTAATAGCACAGCAGTATAGGAGTTTACATATTCGTTTCACATTATGTTGGAATTACACTTAACTTGAACCATATTTTTTTTTTTTTTAATAGGAGATGTCACCTTACACATTTATTTTCTTCTTTCACATCTTTGTTTTAAAAAACACACTACATCTTAGTTACATAGATCTAGATCTCCACACTGTTAGTGGAAGCTAACAATCAAATAAAATGAAAAATAAACATTTTGTGCAGAGCCCCGCTTGGAGCTGTTTACAGTTTGAAAGTCGCATCATAAGTCCTACATTGTTACAAAAGGAAAATTGTAACGACGCGGAGTGAATAATCCGCCATAATATAGTTCCAACTTTTAATTAGTAATACAGTCTTACAGTTCGACAAAATAAACAATCGAGACTTTGCTTGTCTACAGAATTTATTACAACTACTACTAGTGACTTTGAATTATTAATTATTTACATTATAGTTTACAGGTATTTTTTATTTAATGCCGGGTCGGTTTGCAAGTTGGATCCGGTATACACAGGTCATAGCATGATAAATTTAATAAAGGGTTAACAGTTTTATTTTTGACTTCTGCTTTCTCAGTTTTAATTAATTATTTTAGTTAAATTCCCTTTTTAATTCTCATTACTATTATGAGTTAGTTCAGGGGTATTTGGTTTAATAGTGCGATTTAATGGTTTTCACTAACTTCCCATTTTATATTTTTATTATTTTTTTTTTATTTTTTTTAAATTTAAATCGTCACAGTTTCTTCAATATTATTACTCTTAACCTGACTGAAAACTCTCGGTGCCTTACTTATAGCTATAGCTATATTATATTTCTTAAAACACTTTATTATTTCCTTTGTTTGATATCCCACATATATGTAATTTATCCATTATATTTCTTCTCTATTTTTTCTTTTTCAAATCTCCGATCACTACTAACCCTTTTCACAATTTTGTCTATCAGTCTCGCCTTATACTTGTTATTTTTAGCTATGTCCTTGATTCTTTTTTATTTCTGCATCTCTGCTTCCAGGCAGCGCCTGCTAAATAATTCAGTGCTCTGTAACAAAACTAATTTAATGCTGCCATTTTATGACCTATAGGATGGTATGATTCCTCGCGTATAATTAAATCCGTGTAACTCTCCTTCCGGTATATATATCAAACATGAAACTGCCGTTGTCAAGATTTACATTCGTGGTTTAGGACTTGAAAATGGTGGAAACACTGAAAGGCTCCGTCCGGAACATGACAAGTAGCAGTTTAGCAAGTAAACACGACAAAGTTTTTCCTTTTGCCTTTACTTTTCTTCCACTCTCTCCTGTGGTCTCTATATGTGCTATATATCTGTGGTATCTATCCGTGGTATCTATCTGTGATATCTATCCGTGGTATCTATCTGTGGTATATACTGAATTTTTAAATCTTTGTGTATATATTTAAACATTAGACAAAATCCTTAAATTTTTAGTGACCGTCAATCAGTGAATGTTTTAGTGGATGGTTAGTGAGGATCGGTCAATAATACAACTTTTAGTTATTTTGCGTCGACGTTTCGACAATATTTATTGTCATCTTCAGGACCTGTGTATGAAATACAATAGAAATATCAAACATAACGAAACAATTAAATATTTGGGTGAACGTGTTGGTGATGTGAGTGTGTGCGTGCGTATGTATGTATCATTTTTTATGTGAAGACTTATGATAGTTTGTTTACATCTTCAAATTATCTTTAAGAAAGCGAGCAAATTATAGTATGAGAGAACTTAATTTATACAGTATTACAATTTAAATTACTAAATGTAATGTTATTTTAATTAATTAAACAAACAGTAATCAACAATTGGATATTACATTGGTACATAAATTGTTTATACACAATAAAGATGACAATAAATATTGTCGAAACGTCGACGCAAAATAACTAAAAGTTGTATTATTGACCGATCCTCACTAACCATAGTTATACACAATAAAGATGACAATAAATATTGTCGAAACGTCGACGCAAAATAACTAAAAGTTGTATTATTGACCGATCCTCACTAACCATCCACTAAAACATTAGACAAAATAATCGAACGCCAGGAAAATTATTATTTCTAACGTTAATAACAGTTTTACCAAACAAGTTCCACGTTTATGATAAGTATCCGACCCACGACGTAATTGAGATTAGATGTTAAAACTAATTAACAATTTTGGGATTTATATTTATATATGCATTGTGTGTGTGTGCGCGCGCGCGCGCGCGCGCGTGTGTGTGTGTGTGTGTGTGTGTGTGTGTGTGTGTGTGTGTGTGTGTGTGTGTGTGTGTGTGTGTGTGTGTGTGTGTGTGTGTGTGTGTGTGTGTGCGTGTGTGGTCAGACCATATATGTAGAGAGGAGAAAGTAGCCTATGATAAAAGTGAATAAAAAGAAGTGATTTAGTTCAGAAGGGAGAAAATTAATCTGAAAACCAGAAAGGGGAAGAAATCTATATGATTTATGCATAGAGAATAATTCATTTGATGCAGTTAATCGTTTCAGATACCTCGGTAACATGATAGATAATAGATAAACACGACATTATATGATAGAATACAAATAGGAAATATGGAATATTATGTCGATAACAGACTATTGAGAAGCAAACTCATTAGTCGCAAAAATAAACATATATAAGTCACTTATCAGACCGGTTGTTACATATGGAGGCGAGACGTTGCCACTGATACAAACGGAACAAGTAACACTAAGAGCGTTTGAAAGAAAGACCCTAAGACACCTTTATGGTACGGTTAAAGAAGATGACGAATGAATAATAAGAAGTAACCAAGAGATAGATATGCTATTGTATCACGAGGATATTGTAGGATTCATAACAGGTCAACGAATACAATGACTAGATCACGTAAAGCCATCCATCCGATGATCAGCGTATGGCCAATGAAAATTCTGTAGGCGCAGGTCTATAAAAGCAGAAAATGGGGCCGACGCAGACCAAAAAGATGTTTGTAAGTCAGTGATGAGGAATAATCGTTGCTTCTCCTCAATACTTACTGCTCATGTGCCGGCTTCTCAACGTTTTTTTCTACTGAAGGAAGCCCCCGGAGGTGTGGCTGATACGTCTTAGTGCGTAACACCTCGACCATGGCCCAATAGCCCGGTTTTAAACTTACTTACTTACTTAATCCTTAGCTTTTCTACCTTTCGGTGTAAAGCTAAGTTGGAGTTGAGTCCTCTGAGGTCGTCTTTTTCCACACATCTCTCCATTTCTTTCTATCTCCTGCGAGCTCCTTTATTTTCTCCCATTTTACTCCTCTTCTTTCTGCAGCTGTGCGGGCTTCATCCTTCCGGAGCTTTCTCGGTCGTCCTCTCTTTCTTTTACCTGTTTCTCTGGATTCGAACACTTGCTTTACCAGTATTTCCTCCCCCATCCCATTGCATGTCCCAGCCATCTAAGTTGTGCTTGTTCTACTGTTATTGCTACAGGAACAATATCCAACTTTTTCCTAAATATTCCATTTCGAATTCTATCTTTTTTTGTCTTCCCTTCTGTTTTTCGAAGAAACCTCATTTCAATACTAGTTAGCTTGCTTTTTATTCTCTCATTTGTTGTCCATGTTTCGCTTGCGTACGTTAATACTGGCTTCATGATTTTTCTGACTATTTCTGTTTTTATGCTAGTGGGTATTTCTTTTTTACCCAGGAAACTTGATCTAATACTATTGAATAATCTTCCTGTTTTCGCTACTCTTTCATTTATTTCTTCCTCTAAATTCCCTTTGCTGTTAATCACAACTCCCAGATATTTATAACTTTTTACTTGTTCTAAATATTTTCCATCAAGTTCTATACTGTGTTTCTCTTCTGAATCTCCTATTACCATAGTTTTAGTCTTCTGTATATTAATCTTCATGTTTTTCTTTCTAAGTTCTTCACTAAATACCTTTATGTTATTCTGTAACTGTTTTTCTGTTTCTCCTATAATTATTAAATCGTCTGCGTAGCATAATTCTGTTATTGTTATTATCTTCATATTCCAGTATCCTATTCTATGTTTACTCATACTTTCTTTACATTTTTTGACAACATCATCCAACACCAGGTTGAATTATCAGGGGGCTTAAAATACACCCCTGCCTTAAACCTATTTTGCTGGTGAAAGTTTTTGATGCCTCGTTTCTTACTCTTACGTAATTGACGGTGTTTTCGTAAAGGCTACCCGGTTTTTAATATTTTAAATGATGTTGACTCCGACCGTGATAGACTTTACAATAAGTTCAATTAATTGTACAATTTGCACATCATCATCATCATCATCATCACCAGCAGCAGCTCCACAGCCAACCGTTGGCCTCAGCTTCCTTCAGGATTTTCCTCCAGACTTCCCTATCCTTAGACAACGTCCACCAATTTTTCACTCCAAGTATTTTCACATCTTCCAGGATTCCATCAATCCATAGTAGTCCAGTTCTTCCACGTCCTCTCTTTGTGGTGTGTATTTCATAACACTCTTAAGAGCATCCTCCTCATTCATTATCTGTACATGTCCTGCATCCATCTCAGCCTAGCTATCCAAATTGATGTCACAATATCAGGCGATCTATATAACTCATAGACCTCTTTGATGTACCTTATTCTCCACTCTCCAACCTTCTCTAATGGGTCCATTGATGTTTCCAAGTATTTTCCTTTAAAAACAATGCCTTTAAAGTCGAAACAGGTCCCCCTGTGTCAGTAGCCATGTTTCACTTCCGTACATAAGGACCGGTTTTCTAATGTTCTATATAGTCCAGCTTTGGTTTCACGGTGTAGAAGTTGTGATTGAATGTATTTCATCAGCCCATCATCTATTAGCATTCTGATTTCTTTTACTTGGACAAATTTGCACAACCAATTGGAAGTATACTTTTAAATTGGCGTGGCGTCGGTACATAACAGCTGTTGTCGGTTGTGATAGGCCCAAAACGTAGCCTAAAAATTAATTTTTCACAGTATCAAGTATTCTTTTTAGACCCATAGTCTTTTAGAGCTAAAATACCTTTTTTGGAGTATTTCTATCTTTTGCTGGCAGAAGAAGAGGGTCCCTGTCCAACGGGATCTGACTCCACTATACTTACACAGAATAAATGAGGACACAACTAACCGAATTAATAATAATAAAGACAAACAGAGAAACACATAACTATAGGAACAAAACACAAATAGGTACGTAGTAACTCCTGCACGTTTGTTCTGTACCGAACAAAGCTGCTAACTGAGCGTTTTGCCGGTTTATACAGCGGCAACACATTGGCTGGACGAATGTGTCTCCTCTCCACAGTTTGTACAGGGACAACTAGTACGAGGTCAATGACCACACACAGTAAAACATTGCCGATGTCTGAGCCGGCAACACAGGACGGTGCAAGTGCACATCAGTTCGAAAGCAATGCTATGCTTTTCTTCAAGTATCCCTAATAATATTGTTCGGATTTCAAATTATACACTAACTAAACTATTTATTCTGTGATATAATTAATATGATATTTTTTCGTTTCCAAGACTGTTGCCGGCAGCAACAGCGGTTACATGGACCCCACGCTACTGTGGGCACTTTATGTAAACACTGCTTTCATAAAAGACGTTAACCACTTGAATGTCGTAATAACAATGATTCGTTACCTTAATTTTTATAATGTATTAAGTGGAAGTGGTTGAATTAAAAAAGCTAATGAAACTGAGAGAAAATAAAGTAGAGATAACAATTCTTCCACAGTGTGGGCGGGCGGTAAAAGCATGTCCGGAATTGGGCGTGCGGCTGTTAATTGTCGACATAATGACCGGC
This sequence comes from Magicicada septendecula, assembly GCA_034769895.1. NCBI lineage: Eukaryota > Metazoa > Arthropoda > Insecta > Hemiptera > Cicadidae > Magicicada > Magicicada septendecula. The sequence continues at coordinate 20,922,701 of CM068368.1, forward strand.
GATAAAACACGGACGATTTTTAATTAATTCAACCGCAGGCCACTAGGCTTCGCTGTTTCCGTGTCATTAATGATATTAAAACTACAGTACTATGTGCGCTGAGCTACAAAACTCGTTCACTATATTGAACCAAGTAGAGGCCGGCTCTAGTTGAAGGCCGGAATATTAAACGCGGCAACACTGGAATCAGCTGATATTTGAGGCTGACTAGACCATCTCTTAATTTATGTATTTTAATAATCAAATCGCGTCATTTTTAATTGCCTGTTAACAGCAGTTTTGTAATTGTTCATTTTTAATTGCAAATTAAATCATTATTATTTAAGATACTGTTATATTATTTAAGAAATATACTAATTAACTCATCCATATGATACGAATTCAATAAGTCTAACAAAATTAATTCATTAGGCCTAAAACTAACTCACTAATTTCTTCAACTTAAACGTATGATTTTGTTATATGCTTCTGATGTTTTTTTGACATTATTTGTTGTGCTATTACGTGCACTCTAAATTTCATTGCCTGAGTTTCGCAACTGATTTGTCTAACCAAAATGGAATCAATAATTTAATATTAAACCTATGTCAATTTGTGTTTACTCCTAGCAAAAGCTTAAATTAGTATTCCCAAAGGGAGACAGGCCTATAAATTCTCTTGTTTCTTATTTTGTTTTAAACATTAACAGCTTAATAAAGTCACAGTGTAAAATAACACTGTTAATACTCTTAGTTTCAATTTATTTCTTATAATAAATTATATAATACAGGTATATGTACAATAGGTATATATTAACAGGTACGTGTACGTGTTATTTTTTTGGAACAGTTTCGTGCGTACCTGTTATTTTCAAATACTAGTTTAGCACAGCTCTACTCTATACACGATCACGATAAACAAAGAATCAGACCCAAGAGACTTGTGCACCAGTATCGGTATGGCTTTGACTGTATCCAGTAAGCGCTCTGTGATTGGCGTGGTGCCAGCCAATAGCTGGGTGTTGTAGTGTTCTTCAATCTATGTACAAGTTATTATTGCTTTTAGAATATTTAATTTATGTGCTGGAACCGACACTGTGATCCGGTAATAACAACAATAGCCAGTCTCGTTTTGTTGTTCACACGAAAACCGAAAATAATAAAAAGGTTAGTTTTAGTACGTGAGTCCGTTAAAGTGTGAAGCAAAGAGAGAGAGAGAGAGACCGTTATTTCTGCTGCTTCTGCCTCGTTCAACAGGCGAATTATTTTTAGTACGTTCGTATTCAAATGAACCGTCTCGGCGCTAGCAGATGTGCCGGTTACAACTACAGAGACTCTCACTCCATCCACAAGGTTAGGATTTAAAAATAAATAACAGAATTTTTTTTGTTCGTGTTTGAGTTAAATATTTAACAAAAATGTAAAAAAATGTAGTTTTAATTATTTTAATTCAAAGCCAGCATTTTAGTTCAAAGTATGTGCAAGCCAGAGCTGAAAAATAAAAAAGGATGTGAGACGAGGGGGCACCGAACAACATTGTCCTGTATTTAAAAGTTGGTGATATCGGAATTAATCGAATGTATACTACTATATTTAGGAGCTTATATAGACAAAGATGGGCGCGATACGCTAAACGCCTTCTCCTCCTCATCCTTCTCCACCTACTCCTTCTCCTCCTCCTCCTCCTCCTCATCCACCTAGTCCTTCTTCTTCTTCTTCTTCTTCTTCTTCTTCTTCTTCTTCTTCTTCTTCTTCTTCTTCTTCTTCTTCTTCTTCTTCTTCTTCTCTCTTTTCTTCTTTTTATTTTCTTCTTCTTCTTCTTTTGTTATTCTTCTTAAAACCCATCATTCCAACCTAATAATCCTAATAATAATAATTCTAATACACACCTCACACACACATGTCCATATACACACCGTTAATACACGTTCACGACCCTACACATTCTTTGTATTTAGTTGTTCTTAGCAGCTCTTTGAGGATAGTCTAACAGGCTGAAACAATTGTCAGAGGTTAAGAAAAAAATGATGAGAAACTTACCAAGCGTTTGCGTGTTTTTTTTAAGAACCGTTACCATAAAAGCTTGGCAGTATACAGTAAGAGGTAATAGAGATACAGGTCACCCAAAAGCAAGATGGACACAAAATAAACCTTTGAGGTCAGGCCATGAATAATCAATCCCTAATGCCTAATAAAGCAGATGATGATGATGATGACGACGACTTCACAGACTAAATACAAAACACTGGTCTGTCGCAGTAGTCTACAGCGAGTAGGAGTATATACATAGACATCAAGAAACTAGCGATAAATGTTCCGGACGATACATAAAGTAGAGGTGTGCTAAACTAGTATTTGAAAATAACAGGTACGAACGAAACCGTTCCAAAAAATAACACGTACAAATACCTGTTATTATAGACCTATTGTATATTGTTACATGATATTTTTTCCTTCATCTTGTTGTATGATTCCCTAAGTATCAGAAAACATAAAGTAGCCTGCTTAAATGACTACTAATTATAGGTTTTATGATACTGATCAATAATAAATAATGTTTTAATAATTATGTTTTGAACTATTAAAGTTAGTAAGACTAGAAGGACAATGTTCTGTAAATACTTACCATTTTAATACTTATCCCACTATGTGTGTGAAAGTTGAGATTGACTCACAAGTTCAATAAGAGTTGTGATATGTTTATAATGGAAGTAGTTGATAGTAAAGAATGTTAAAATAATTATGTTTTGAGATTTTAAAGTTAGTAAGTAAGGAGGACAATGTTTTGGGGATTACTTACCATGTGAATACCAATTTTATTATGTTTGTGAAAACTGGAATGGATCCGTAAGTTTAATAAGAATTGCAATATGTTTCATAATAGTTGTTAGTAATTAATTGTTTGATGTTGATTGATAATATATGCTGTAATATTATTTAAACAAATGTTAATATTAATGGAAGGGTACAAAAATTATAATAATAGAGATATTTGTGAAACTAGGTACCTTAGGCCTAAGTAGTTAAGGAATTTGGAAAAGAGTTTATAGTAAAACTAAAATAATGTCATGTTGAACTATGTTATTACTGATTGTATCTAATAGTTTTAGTAAAGTGAAGGGTATAAAAAAGAACTAATTATAAGTAATTTTGTACAAATAGTTAAAAGTGTAAACTAGTAACTCTGGAAATATGGAATGGAAACTAATCAAAAGTGATATCAAAACAATCAGTGTTCCATCAGAAATTCAAAGATACTAGTATCTTGAAGATCAAAGATCATATAAAAAAGTTATAACAATTTTAAGAAAATTGTATGCAAGAAGTTTGTTTATTTTGAGGCTCAGAGAGAACCATAGTAACTCAAGATGATACAGTTTAAACCAATGAAAGCTAAGTTATAGGCCTTAGCAACAGACATGTTATAAAAATAATAAAGAATTCCATTATTAGAACTGAACGAGAAAGGATGATATAAAAAAACTAGAGACCAATCTAAAATATTTCGAGTGTAATAACAGTTAATGTAATTAAAGTTAAATCATTTTAAAAGACCGAATGTTTAGAAGAAAGAAGTAAACCATTATTCGAAAGAAGGAAACCGATTAACATATGAAGAAATAAATTCAACGTATCCAGGAAGTTAAGTATTTTTGCTAATAACTAAACTGAAGAAGTTACCTTAGTGTCCCAAGTTTAGACTTGACAAAGAAACTGTTTACACTTTTTGATTAAATTATATTTTAACTTTCACTTGGAAAATAATTACAAGCAGAATTATCACTGTTGCACACCACTATATAAAAATATTCCGATTAGCTAATCAGAATATTTTTATATAGTGGTGTGCAACAGTGGTAATTCTGCTTGTGAATTTAACCACTAACACAACTTTCTTTATTAATCGAAAAATAATTAATAAACAGTCTTATTTTCATGGTAAAAACTATTAATGTATGGTAATATGACCATTTAAAGTGTATTAAACATTGAAAATACGTAATTCAACATAACCTGAAGACACTGAACATTGTAAAGTTAGTAATAAACTCTTGTTAAAACACTCTGTATTTAATTCTAAGTCCATGTATTTTGGTACTTTTCCGAAGATCATTGTAGCTTATATCGTAGCCAAAAAGACCTAACGTAAAACAGTTTTAAGTGTATCTTATTTAGCAATTATTAAAACGCAAATATTGTATACCTTAGGAGGTGGGAGTAACTGCTGCCATTCTGAGCAAATTTAAAGAACAGCCGGCAAGACTTTGTTAATAATTATATCTTTCTTTTACCAACATTTAATAAGGAGAATAAATGATTTGAGTTAAATAACACCATATAAAAGGTTTTCTTTTCTTTCCTTAGTTGATAGTTTTATGTATATGATATTATGTTATAATCGAATGTACATTTTTCATCAACTGGCATAGCTTGATAACACTTCCGACAAGAAAAGTATGGCACAAGATTTGAATCTGCCTTACTGAGAATTAGTATTCATAGTATTATATTAAATAAAAAAAAATAAATAAAATAAAAATTAGAAGGAAAGAGAAACCCTTGTGATATATGGAATATTAATTACAGATTAACGAATACATTTTATTTGCAACATACGATTGCAAATTGGCGCTCAACAAACATAACTCTGACAACATAATAATCCTTAAAATTACTGAAATTTTATAATAAAAAACTACATTTTCTTAATGTGTATATTACAAATTGACTCGACCAACGCGTGGCTAGTAAACCATACGATAGAGATCAATATTTAGTACGTTACAATATATACCTGTATTATATAATTTGTTATAAGAAGTAAATTGAAAATAAAAGTATTAACAGTGTTACTTTACATTGTGACTTTATTAAGCTGTTACTGTTTAAAAGAAAATAAGACACAAGAGAATTTATAGGCCTATCTCCCTTTGGGAATACTAATTTACGTTTTCACTAGGAGTAAACAAACTGACATAGATTTAATATTAAATTATTGATTCCATTTTGGTTAGACAAATCAGTTGCGAAACTCAGGCAATGAAATTTAGAGTGCACGTAATAGCACAAAAAAAGTATGTCAAAAAAATTTACGTGAGATGTGAAGTTAAAATCATCTCCGAAATCGCATTAACAAAAAGTACTATATGGCCTATCAGACACTCTGTAGGTTATAATACAATATAATTCGCCTTTTCAAATTTTACCAAGTTGGGGACTACTATAATACTGTCTATAATTTGTTATTATAATCTATTTTATAAATCTGCATAATACACGAGAATAAATGTAACATCACTCTGAATTTTTTCATTTATTAAAAATAGCTTTCTCTTTGGCATAGAGATATTCTGAACCTCGCTGTTTTGCTTCGTTTCGTACTTGAATGGCAATCGACACATGCGCAGAATCAAGTATTCAGCACCAAAAAGTGACTTAGTACTTGTAGTACTCGTTTATTCGTTAGTTGCTTAGGGGGGGTCCCGCGACTCGGAACCGCGAGGGCGCGAGTAATCGGAATGGGTATTTCGGCTTTTCAGTAACTGATATATCCTTTCCACAATAAATCGGTATGGAAACCATACATGACTTCCATGTTCTAAAATATTTATTTAAAATCATTTTCGAAATGAAATGTTTCCATAGAAACTACTTCATTCTTCAGCCTGAACCACAGTACTATGGTAACTAACGTATACCACCTCACGTTAGCTCACTCGATTTTACACTGATGATGGTATTTATGGCACTGCCGAAACGTCTGGTTTTGCAGAAAACATTTGACCACGGCCAAACAGCCTGGGGAGGAATTTTAACAATAAACTACTTCTTTGTTGCCGATAACGTAGAACACTTATAAAAATTTATCCCCTCCCCCTTCAACTATCATTTTCATTTATAGGAAATTAACCCTCCGCCCTTCAACTACCTTTTTCATTTATAGATATTTCATCTGCCTTTCTACATTGTATTATTATGACCTTTTTTTAGGATACTTTATTTGTCAAAATTAATTACTTTACTCTTCTCAAAATATAAAACGTTGCAGGTAAACTACTCCTTTCCCTTAACCGATCTTCACCAAAATCATTAGGCCTTGAGTCCTCTACAACTCAGTTACATATGCAAAACATTATTTGATTCTGTTTGAATTTGCAGCAGTTATCGTTCGCCAAAAAAAAAATTCTACACAACACTTTTCGGAAAATGACTTTCCTTCATGTTTTGAGGGTAGTACAATCAGAATTAGCTGTTATCTCGAACACGGGTTTTTCGCCATCACCATACTTCCATTTCCTTATGGAACATGGAAGTAAAATACTCGTCGCAAATTACCTGTTATAGGTATATCGGCTCACCTCTAACATAAAGTTCTACACTTGTAGAGCATTCAGCTCCAGCTCGAGTTATTCCACAATTACAGGCCCGCGTATGCAAACGGTGTAACCGAGCGAGCAGGCGAAGCACACAACATAAAGCTTTAAGAAGGACAATGGATCGCGTTTTGCATACAGAGAGACGCACGTCCTTGGCGGATCCCCGGAGTACCGGGTTCATATATATACATCTCTCTCTCTCTCTCTCTCTCTCTCTCTCTCTCTGTACTATACTTGACCCCAGACACATTACTTACACGCAGCACTATCGCGGGCGAGCGAACGCGCGCACGCACGGCAACAGCAACGAGTTGCAACAACGACAAGTTCATAGACCCAGCTGTGTAACCATGACCCAGCGCACGCAGAGAGGAATCGCGCCCGCTGCTCTCCGTGAAGGATGTCTTCTTCTTCTTCGTCTCTCAGCAAACCGGGACTGTTCGCGACAAACTACGTACGACCTTCTGCAATTCACTTCCACCTGTCCTGTAGCAGAAAAATGGCTACTGTACCTTTATCCGTTCCTGCAGTCATTTTCGATATTTCGATTAAATGCGATTGTTTGGCTTCGATCTTTAGTGAATATCGCACATAATTTTATGTAGCTGAAAGAATTATAGAATCATGGACGTGACATTACTTATGATCAGTTGGAGATATAGAAATATTTCCAAAACTATATTCCAAAAGTATTCGTCTTTATCTCTGACTATCGTAAGTTAACATTGGCCTTTCTAAGGTTCTGTGTAAGGTTAACTTTATTTTTCGATCTACCACTGTATTTTTTTATATTTTCTAGTTTACAATCATTTAGATATACTGCTAGGTACTGAGAGAGAGAGAGAGAGAGAGAGAGAGAGAGAGAGAGAGAGAGAGAGAGTGAGAGAGATCATTAATCAAAGCGGTTGCTGTCATTGTTAAGGACGTGAGTATGAAGGAGATGGCTTGGCAGAGAGAAAGAGAGAGAGAGAGAGAGAGGAGAGAGAGAGAGAGAGAGAGAGAGAGAGAGAGAGAGAGAGAGAGAGAGAGAGAGAGAGAGAGAGAGAGAGATGGGGGTGAAGCGAGCGCCAGCAATCAGAACACTCGGCAGCCCACTCGACGTCTAGCGTCGCGACGCTACCGCTGGCATCCACGCCACTTGTTGGCCATCCTCCTCCTCATTGTAATAACAAGAACACATAATTCAAGCAGTTCGTTTTGTCTTCCCTCTGTTTTATTTAATATTTTCTTTTCTCCCTGTGTCTGCGCGTGTTTTTTTTTTCATTCACTTTTCCGTGTCCTCTTCTGAGTTGACATCTAAATTATTTTTCCACTTGTCACGTAACAAGGAAAAACAGAACTTGCAGAGTAAACTTTACTGAATTGTGTGTTGTGCATTTATTTAAATGAGAACGCCGTGCCAGGTTTTGTTGTCTAGTAATTTAATTTAAACTACAAAAAAAATTATCTCCATGATTCGATGATTACTGTAATAGGTTTTGTTGCCTTAAATCTTAGAAACAATGTCAGATTCAAAACTGGTCACATAAGCTTGGAAATCCATTCCTATAGGACACAGGTGTGTGGGTAGACTCAGGAAGAGACGGCTGGAGGATCTTTGAGATCCTTTGCTTATGCCGTGATGTGAAAGCGATAATGATGATGATGATGATGTTACCTTAAGGGCACTCGTTACTGGCAAATTGACCCAAAAATCAATTTCGGTTTTTTTTTTAAATCTTCAATATTTTCCGAGTAATTTGTTACCAAATTTATGTGAAAACGCCTGATAATAAATTTTTTATGATTTTTAAAAGAATAGATATTGTAGGAAAAGTTCTGTCAAAAGTGCTGATAATATAAAAATAAAAAAATAAAGGAAGTTACTTTTTACAAATCTGTAACTCCCTTATCGTAGAGTCGATTTTACCATTGGGAAGAGAATTTTTGTATTTACAAAGGAAAATTTTGTATTAACATAAATGGTTACAAGCCAATATTTGTTGATGTGAGTCATCCTAATTTGTTAGAAAAATGTCTTCATGGTTGTACACGGAATGCAAACGAGTCGCTGAACCAATTGATTTGGAATAGATTGCCAAAAAATACTTTGCTACACTGGATAATTTGGTTTTTGGTGCACATAATTCTGTGTTGACCTTCAATGAAGGCAATATAAGCAAATGTCAAGTCTGACAAAAATCAGGGATGGAACCAGGATCAAAAATGGCTGAGGTAATGAAAAAATTGACTTGCAACGAATACTTGAGGTAGATACAGCAGTAGATGAATTGGTGAAAAAGGTTAAACAGTCAACTAGAAATGTGAAGAAGAAACTAGAGGACCAAATAGACACAACTGAAGACCGCGAGTATGGGACTGGACTATTTTAAATCAGGTGAAACAATAAAAATCTGTTTTAAAACTTTAAACGCGTTTTTCTCAAAATCTACTTTTTTTAGATAAATGACCCATTATTTCAGAAATCAAATGAACTATCAAGCTGACTCTTTTTGTGGACATTCGACTTATGGAGATATAAATACACTACTAGAATTATGTAGTTTAACTGAAAAATAAAAACGTAAAAAATTATTAAGTACGCTTTTTGTATGAAATTTTTTAATGCAAAACGTAAAAAATTTTAAGCGATCAAAAAATTAAGGTATCTTTATAATTGTAGTACCATTTTAAGAGTATAATATGCTAACATGCTTGCTAAAATGTCAGGCTTCTATCTTTTGCAGGTTCTGAGATAACGGGTCTCAAAATTGATGAATTTAACATGGTACAATCGGTTACAAGTGCCCTTAAAGTTGCTGAAAATGTCAAACCCAGAAAAGAGCCCTACAAGAATATTTATTAATTGAGATATTCGACAAGGTTGCAACGTGCCACCTCGCCTCCTTTTCAAAGTTTCTGTTGGCAATCTATTTGTTTTTTTTTTTTAAGATAAACAGTAGAAAAACTGGATTTTAAGCTGAATCAGACTTGTCATCATTATCACCTTTCCAAGGACTAGGCCTTAGAGCTGTTCCGGAACCCATCTCCTCCTCGGTCTACGGACATCTCTCTTCCCAGTAGGGTGATACCCCAAGGCAGGCACAGGTAGACGAATATCAGGCATGCGATTTAAGTGTTCACACCATCTCCTTCTGTGGTCTTCAATCTTCTGGTCCAATGATACAATGTTTAAATCGCGTCTATTATCCTCGTTCCTTCTGCGATCCAAGAGAGAACAATCCTTCCTCCTTCTTAGAAATTTCATTTCGGCTGCCTGAATCCTCTGCACGTCCCTTTTATGCAAACGTCCAAGTCTCACTAGTATACAGGAATGTGGGGACAGCCACAGTTCTATAAAATTTCATTCGGGTATCCTTCCGTGTTTTATTTTTCAGGTACCTGTGAATCGTTACAGACATGCGTCTAAATTTTGTTAGCGTCAGATATGTCACAGATATAATGCCGAAAATCCTCACTGCACCAGTTAAAGCAACAGCATTTCGAGGCAAGAAATCAATAAAAATTAATTATCATCATATTCACAATATTCACGGCATAGGGAAGTTACCGCCTTTCTCGCCATTAAAGATCCTCCAACCACTTCTTCCTGAGTCTACCCACACACTTGTGTCCTGTAGGTTCAAATGAACAAAAACACTGGTTTATTGGACACCCGATAAGAACTAAAAGTATATATTAATGATGAAACAAACCAATTGAGCCTTATTAATTACTATTTGGAATATCACATTGGCTACTATAAGATTTTATTATACAGGCGTTAAATTATGTAAGTTTTAGACGATCTCTGGAACAATGATTTTTATTTTTTATATATTTACAAGTCAGTTCTCAGAAATTCTTCAAAGACGCACTACATTCTACCGCAAAAATTGAAATAAGAGAGTGTTGTAATATTAACTATTGCATCAGTTAGCTATACTGAAGGTATAAATTTTAATTGTAATGTTTAGTTAGAAAGGAAATTAGGTTAAGGGAGTTAGACAAGGATGCTCTGTTTCCCCATCCTTGTTTAATATATATGAATATTGACGACACGTTGAGAGCATGGTAATCCAGAGTGACTTCCGGAATACAGCTTAACAAATCAATTTGTATGGGTTCCCTGTTTTATGCGGATGACATAGTTCTTATTCAATAAAATGAGGATGATTTACAAAGAGCTATGTTTCAATTTTGAACTCACTAACAATTTCAGTAAGAAAGACCAAAACCATGGCCTTTAAAGGTAAATATCCAGTGAGTATTTATAAACAGTTAATTATAAACAACAGCATTTTAGAAAAAAGTGAGTCGTTTCAAATATCTCGGCTGTGCAGTAAGCTATGAATCTGAATATGATATAAGAGAGAAGATAAATAAATTTAGGAATATTTGCGGTACGATTCATAGAAATCTTAGAAATAAAACAAGACACAGCACGAGGATTAAATTTTATAAGACAATTGCAATATCCACATTGATTTATGCAATTGAGGCATGGGTCATGACAATAAAGGAATGCAGCAAGATTTAGAGTGCTGAAATGCAGTTTCTTCGAAATTTTTTAAATTATACATTGCAATATAGAATAAGGAATGAAGATATCAGATTAGAACTCGAACTAAAGGACATAAATGAAATTATTTCAATTTACAGAAGACAATGGTGGGATCGTCTGCAAAGGATGACAGAGGATCGATTGCCAAATGCGGCACTGAACTATAAAACCACTGGTAGAAGAGACGTGGGTCGTCCGAGGATGAGATGGGTGGCGGAAAAGGTTTATATAACCTAATCCTTGAAGAGAAGAAGAAGAAGGATACAACACATAAATAGAATGGGTGACTCGAGAATACCAAAACAAGATAATCCAGTATAAGCCTCTTGGAGAACAGATACAGGCAGACCAAGAACACGGTGGTTGTGAAGACAGAACAGGCTGCAAGCCTAAACCTTGAGGTGAAGAACAAGAAGAAGTTTAATTCCTATATACAGTGGCGAATTAGCCATAACGCTAGGGTATGCTGCAGAACCGGGCACCAGGACCTCAGCAGTCAGAGGGGGCACCATTCAGCACCTGAATTGACTAAGCGAAGCAAAGCACACACACACACATTACGCAATTGTTTGGTTTTCTTATGCAGTTATTAACCATGGAGAGTGTCGAGTTGGAAAATCGAGCAAAAGCTCTTATAGAAGTTCTGCGATCGATTTGAATAACAAACGTCTAACAGAATTGAAACACTTCGTGCCACGAGTAAAATTGCAAGAAAGAGGTTTTTTTTTAAATCGTTGGAATGAAGATGATATCTTCCATGATACTACAGTTTGTCCGCTCAAAGTATTAAACTGGATTATTGATTGTTAAATGACTGATGTATTTCCGAATACATACATTGCTTGTCGTCTGCTTTTGACGATTCCAATAGTTAACTGCGAATCTGAAAGATCATTTTCTGTGTTAAAATCTATTAAAGATATGTTGATTTCGACTATGGGAGATGAGAGATTATCTTAGTTAGCAAGGATAAATATTGAAAGCGAGATACTTGAATCAGTCGATTTAAAAGAAATTGTACAAGACTTCGTTAAGGTAAAATCAAGACAAAATGGATTGATCAGTATTTTCTAAGGTTAAGTACTACTAAGCTCAATGTAATCACTGTTTAGCTAAAAATGTGTTGTAATTTAAGAATTTAATAAAATAACTGTTAACTTTCGAAATTGTGTATACCATTTATCAGTGTAAATAATGGATAAAAGGTTGAATTTTGAATCGGGTGGTGGGCGGAGGCACCAGTCTGACGACAGCATAGGACACCACGCGCTTCTAATTCGCCCCTGTTCCTACTAAGCTTTCTGTCGAGTGTCGCCTCTCACCATGGTTATAGCAACGAAGCAAAACAGCGAGGTTCAGAATATCTCTTTGCCGAAGAGACGAAGCTGTTTCTAATAAATGAAAAAATGTATAGTGATGGTACATTTATTCTCGTGTGTTATGCAGATATATAATACAGATTATAATAACAAATTATATATTATACTAGTCGCCAACTTGGTAAATTTTGACAGAAAACGAATTATACTGTATTAGACCCCATAACCTACAGAGTGGCTAAGAGGCCATATAGTACTTTTTGTTAATGTGATTTCGAAGATGATTTTAACTTCACTGCACATCTCACGTAAATTGTTTTGACATTCTTTGTTGTACTATTACGTGCACTCTAAAATTTCATTGCCCGAGTTTCTCAACAACTGATCTGTCTAACCAAAATGGACTCAATAATTTAATATTAAATCTATGTCAGTTTGTTTACTCCTAGTGAGAACTTAAATTAGTATTCCCAAAGAGAGATAGGCCTATAAATTCTCTTGTTTCTTATTTTCTTTTCAACAGTAACAGCTTAATAAAGTCACAGTATACAGTAACACTGTTAAAATACTTTTAGTTGAATGTATTTCTTACAAGAAATTATGTAATACAGGTATATGTATAATAGGTGTATAATAACAGGTATTTGTACGTGTTATTTTTTTTGTGAACGGTTTCGTTCGTACCTGTTATTTATAAATACTAGTTTAGCACACCTCTGGGAGACAGGTAGGCGGCAGCACTGTATTTCTTTGTTATCTAAACATACCCCGTAAGGTTGCGGCCGGGCGTAATATGTACGTGTCGCCTCTCATCATGGTTATAATACTGGACCACCCTTGTGGATACGGTACAAACTTGTACACATTGTAGATATTTGCTTTATTGATTCACGTCGGGACTTTCGCCGCACGGGCTCCATACAAAATGTATAACCAAGTGTGCGAGGCCGTTGGCGAACCTTGCGCCCAAATGTTTGTTTCATTGTGATCACGTCTGGATGCATTATTGATGGAAGGAGGAACGACACACACACACACACACACACACACACACACACACACACACACAGAGTTACTGTCGGTCACGTCTCGTATCAAATGTGCCTTTACTATGAGTTACAAAAAAAGTCCGTCAGAAAGTTTTTCCTGCCCTCACTGTATCGGTCAAGTTAACTTCGACGTCTGAATGTTATTTCACTTTGCGCGTTTTCTCTGTATCAGTGTTTAACATGATATTGTTATATGCTGTGTTTGTTTTCTTCTTCTTCTTCTTCTTCTTCTTCTTCTTCTTCTTCTTCTTCTTCTTCTTCTTCTTCTTCTTCTTCTTCTTCTTCTTCTTCTTTTCTTCTTCTTCTTCTTCTTCTTCTGAGGCGCAACTGCCATAAATCTGTTCTGTGAGTGCCTTTCTGGATATTTCATTCTCTCCCCTTCTGATCACATGTCCAGCCCACCTGCGTCTACCAAGTTTTGTGACTTTCACGATATCTGCTTCATTCAGAAGAGTGTTTAGTTCTTGGTTAGTCCTTTTCCTCCATTCACCTCCCACACATATTGGACCAAAAATGCTGCGGAGGATTTTGCGTTCATGAACCGGCAGGCTTCGCTCAGACTTTCTAGAAATGGTCCAGGTCTCAGAACCATAGGTGAGAACTGGGCGGATCAGTGTTTTATACAGAAGCAGCTTGTTCTGCTCTGGAACAGGGGTCTTAGACCAAAGTAGCACCTATTAGCTGAGGTGATTCTTCGCTTTATTTCTTCTGTCGTTCCCCATCGTAGTTAACTTCGACCTTTGAGTATTACGTTATTTGACTTTGCGTTTTCTCTGTATCAGTGTTTATCATGGTATTGTTATATGTTGTGTTCCTTTTCTTATCATATTCTTTTCTTAATCGCAGAATTATTAAAGTGTTAATAAATAAAAGAGATTCGAAACTCTGGGGAAACGATGTGATAATTTTATGTTCAAATAATAAACGGGCATGTTTATACTCCTTCCGTTCTTAGTTCAATCCTGATGTAAACAAACCCACGTGGAAAATCTGAAACGCTATTGGTCAGGGGCGTTGGCACTGTTCACACAGTAACGTATTACGCGCATGTGCAGAATGTCTGTATAGTCATGTGAGAGTTATCTTGCCATTTAAATCGGGGCACGTCGTTTTAAGACTACCTCCTTATCACTGTATTCTGAATGCTGTTGAATTAATATGGAGCCAGTTGAAAGGATATGTTGCCCGACACAATGAGATTGTTTTATTAGACTAGTGGATGTAAAACAATTTATTGAGAAGGCGGTAAATGAAACAACGGCGGACAAGTGGAGTCATTGTAGGCAGCAAGAGCAATTAAGGGAGATGATAAGCTATGGGAACTGGCCCACATTACCGACGTCATTGTTATCAATCTTATCAATAACAGTGGCGAAGCTAGTAGTTAATGAATGGGTAAGCAAAAATCTTATCTTAAATTTTTTTTTAAGGAATCACTAAAAGGATGGGTGGTTCAAATCGGACGCTGAGGTAGAGTTTGCTGTAAGCGAATGGTTCCACAAACAGCCGTAAGAATTTTACTATAACTAGCAGAGAATCTACAGGTTGGTGCAACAGTGGAACTCATGTCTTAATGTTAATGGAGACTTCTTTTAAAATCGTTGAATAAAAAATGCTTTACAGCTCTATACGTGTGTCTATTGAACAATCCTTGTATTAGTCATACACGATAATACAAAAGATTGAACTTCAAATTTTTAAACTTGATTAGTTTCTATATATATGTTTAATGTTACAAATAATTCAAATAACAATCTTGATCATCTGTTAGTTCAGCGGAATAACAGGGACACTTTTAATAACCGCATAAAATAAACACACTTATAAACAACACAGCGCGCTTTAACTTGAATGTTTGGACCACAGAAGTGAGGCATGCCTCAACGCTCCATGTGTACAGCGCGGAACAATCCCCCCTCCCTTCTCTTCCCGATCACTCCGGCACATTGCTTACATACGATGTATACAAAAAATGCTGAGGCAAGTTCAGGTTTCCTCATTCGCTTTAAACGAGCTATGCCGAGTCTCACCTGTCACCATCTAGCGGTCGCTCAGTAAAGCACGTTTCGGCCTAATAAATTCGACAGTCGCGGTAACAACGTATAATCTTTACGTTATGCAGTTCATACGTATTTATAATTTTTATTCTACAGAATTTTTTAGGGTAGGCATTGCCTCAATTGCCTCCATGTAACTTCGCCACTGCGCTGACTCAATTGATGATACAAGTTCAGACACAGATATGGAAGGTATTGAATTTCTCTCTGACAGCAACTGATAGTATTCAGTACACTGGTAATTATCAGAGCCTCTATTTTCGTTTTAAATAAACGTTTTTGTTTGTCTGCGATATTTAAACGGTTCATTAAAAAAAGCCATTAAGTGGTGTTATAAAATGTTTCACTATCGGTCTGACACAGACACACAAATTTTGTGTATGGTCAGGACATATTATTACAATTTACGTGTGTTTATACAGTAACAATAATATACATGTACCCTGTCTGTACTCCTTCTGTTAGAATGAAACGCCGCTAATCAAGTAGCAAATAGCGTTTCAGATTTGCTACGCCTGTTTGTTTACATCACGATTAAGCTAAGAGCGGAAACAGTACAGAATCTCAGATTTGCAGGCGGTGAAGCAATAACGATACACGAAGGAGAGATTTGGAATTGAATAGTGAGGAACCAAAAGAGTTCTAAGAAAGTGGTCTAGAAATGTACCTAAATAAGACACACACACACACAATTTGTCAATAGACAAAAGACAGAATACTTGACGGTAGCTGAATAAATATAAAATCTATAAATCGAAGATGTTCAGCGACTATAGGGAGAGATACGCTCATCCCATACTTTTGACTGCCGACCCTGCCCGCCTCAAACCCTACCGAATCACCGAACGGCGAGCTCTTCCGCAGACCTCCTCTTATCAAAACCTCCAACATCGTTCTGTATGCACAAAACAAACTTTTCCCTAACCTCGATTCCTCCCTGTACAACCTCAACTGGAAATACAAACCGCTACACAACGCACTTCCCTATAATCCATAGCCACTTCTATCAACAGAACTACCCGTAATACCCGCAGACCGTCTACTTACTGTAGCGTTTCATTATTTCTCTTCGGAGGTCTATTTATTATTTATTCTTAGTTGAACATTTTTTTAATGTTATAATATAATCAATATCTTCTCAGTTTTTGTTGTACCAATTTTTATTTCCATCAATTTCACTTTAGATATCAAAAGAACAATTTTTATTTCATCTTTTCTTCTACAGATCCAAAAATTAACAATTCATCATCTTCACTCTCACAAAACAGTCTCCTTGGCAACGCCACCGTTTTTCCATTACATCACTCATACAAAATTCTGTTTTCATACATTCAGTTATACATACATAATTATTTATATTTAACATTTTATATCAATTATCATTATTACAAAACAATATAATAATTATTAACAAACAATATCATTATTATTAACAAAAATATAAGAACAGAACCAATAATAACTACACAATTGTGATTCGGTACCGGGAATCGAAC
>CM068368.1:20944519-20947019 GCA_034769895.1 Magicicada septendecula
TACCGTCTGGCTGAAGGGGGCTTGCCCAGATCAGCAAGAGGCTTGTCCTTCGCAGACAAGTCTCAAACATCACGAAAAATCTATAGGGAGAAATAAATTTAAGTATTCAAGGTTCGTCATTTCAAAAATGAAATGCCAAAATGTAAGAAGACATTACCAAAAATTCACGCACAATACCCGCTCAGTACCACATCTGTGAGTCACTATAAATTCTTCTTCTTCTTCTTCTTCTTCTTCTTCTTCTTCTTCTTCCTCTTCTTCTTCTTCTTCTTCTTCTTCTTCGTCTTCGTCGTCGTCTTCGTCGTCGTCGTCTTCTTCTTCTTCTTCTTCTTCTTCTTCTTCTTCTTCTTCTTCTTCTTCTTCTTCTTCTTCTTCTTCTTCTTCTTCTTCTTCTTCTTCCACGATTCTGGAGTAGGCACCAGATCAGATTTCAGAAGCCTTATATAAATTGTAAATTTTATTATTTTTACAAATATTTTAATTTGAAATAAAAAGCAGAGACATCAGGGGGTGCACATCTTGTGGATACGGGTTTGTGCCCTCCTAGCTGGATTCTCACTTTGCTTCAAATTGTCTTGGGTGAGATCCCTTCCTCTAGTCTTTTCTGTCTAATCTCTTTTGACTGCCTCTTGTTCTTTTCTGACCTCGACGCTATTAGGGTAATCGAGGGCTGGGGGGGGGGTCTTCCTTTTTCAATTCCAATTTCTTAATTTCGCCTAGGATCCTAGAGTGCTCAATGATGCCGACAGGTGAGCACTGGAAATACTAAGAAACTTTCAGTATCAGAATAACTGATACAAAGCCACCAAATCGTATCTCAGAAAGAGAAGGGTGAGGGCGAATCTCCTGCGTCCCAAAACGGGGGGGGGGTCGTTATAGTAACCCTGACAGAAGAGTCTTTGGTCCTCCTGGTAGGGCGTTGTGCAACGGGCCAGTAACCTGTTCATGTAAAACTTTGAAATACTCGTAGTATCCAAAGCAGCCTCGGAGTAAGGTCTCGAAACTGTGGCAGTACGACGCTGGCACAAGACACAGCACAAGGATTCAATTTTATAATACCGTACAATTGCAATACCCACGTTGATTTATGCAAAACATGACAGAATTTTCAAAGCACTCAACATCGAA
This sequence comes from Magicicada septendecula, assembly GCA_034769895.1. Lineage (NCBI taxonomy): Eukaryota > Metazoa > Arthropoda > Insecta > Hemiptera > Cicadidae > Magicicada > Magicicada septendecula. The sequence continues at coordinate 20,945,648 of CM068368.1, forward strand.
AATACTCAAAAAGCTTATACCGTATATACACCACAAATACACAAAAATAATACCAGTTTAAAAATACCAAAAACCAACAGGAAACCATAACAACAGCCTACCAAAACAACAAGATACAAGATAAGAAGGCTGAGGATGGGAACAATAGTATTCCCGAAACATGTTCCTAATAACGGAAAGAACATATTGAGGTAATGAAATTATAAGTATTAAATAAATTATATATGCATCAGGAAATAGACTGTAGCAAAAAGTGTTTGAATATAAATAATTCTATTTGTACAATCACTTAACGTAGGCCACTTGCGTGTGTTACAGTATGGATTAGAAACAATTGCATAAATAAAATGAGTTAAAATATTTGTAAATAAATAAAACGAACTTGGAGTTTCCTTAATAATGACAATCACTCAACATTTTGTAAATAACGTAAGGTTTTTGCAAAATACTTCACTCACAAAATTAATTTGAGACGCAAAGCATTTATAAAACTGTATTTATAAAATTTTATGGGAAGAATAATGAACTTCTCATTTGTCCTGAGAAAAATAGGGAGTCCAGCCTTCAAGCTAGTCTCATGCCTCCCTCAGAAGTAACTGTCACCCCCTCCCAGAAGTTAGTTTCATACTCTCCAGAAGCAGCTCCTATTTACACAATTGGACCCTAATTTGTTCGTTAAGATATACAAGACATCTAACCTCAAGCATCGAAGTTGTTAAAACCTTTTTGAAAAAAACTTGCCACTACATATTGAATTACTTGTGAGCCACCTGAACCTGAAATCCTCCTCCACCACCTGATCCTACTCCTCCTCCTCCTCCTCCTTCTCCTCCAACTCCTCATGCTCCTCCTACTCCTCCTCTTCCTCCTGCACCTCCTCCTGCTCCTTATCCTGCTCCTCCTACTTCTCCTCCTCCTCCTCCTCCTCCTCCTCCTCCTGCTCCTACTCTTCCTCCACCTTCTCCTCCTCCTCCTGCTTCTCCTACTCCTCCTGCTCCTCCTCCTCCTCCTCCTCCTTCTTCTTCTTTATCTTCTTCTTCTTCTTCTTCTTCTTCTTCTTCTTCTTCTTCTTCTTCTTCCTCTATCGCGTAACAGTTCGGATTCGAACCTTAGCCTCCATAACCACCCGCTCCCATTTTCCCTGTCCTTGCCTATCGATGTCCATCGTTTTATTTTATAAGTAAATCATCAGCATCCCTTGCCATCGCGTCAATCCAACGATGGTTGAGTCTTCCGACAGGCCTTCTACCCTAGATTTGACTAACAGTACCTTCCTAGGTATTCGGTTGCTTTCCATCCTAATGATGTGTCCTGCCCATTGCAATCTATGCAGTCGGATGGTGATGGCCAAATCATTGTCTTTATACAGCTT